>WYDF02031618.1:0-12792 GCA_009867245.2 Adranes taylori
ATATCTTTCGATTTATTGAATGATCATCAGACTATATTCTATAATAAATTAACTTAAAATAATAATTAAATGTATTTAATAGTAGTATTTAACTCTCTATTGCACAATTTTTCCAATATCGTTGAAACTTTTTTAATAGTTGTATTGAGCTATGTTACCAAAAAATATACATTTTTTTTATTGCTGCTCATTATATTTCAAAAAAAGTGTGATGTGCCCATTTGAGAACATTGTGTACTTAGACAAAGAAAAATACCAATGAAACATAATACATAAGGAAATTATTTTTGAACGTTCAAGCAATTTTTAGTGTCATACACATCAACCGACTTTTTCCTTTGCAGTTGGCGTTGGTATTTTTGCAGTGCTGCGATCGGGTGTATGGATAGGCTAGTGTCAAATATCATCCTTTTGAGTTGTGAACAGAGGGACGGGTTCCGTTTATTTGTAGGTTCAGTCTGAAGACTTGATCGGCCGCGGCGTTTTCTTGTCTCGCCGGGGTCATTGCATAAGGCTACTGCCACCTGTGTCTTGAGGAGATTTTGCAGGTCCACGCCACCCATGTGCTTATTATACACCTTTATAATATCTGGACACGGTATATCCTTTTTCACGTTTTCTGATTTGAAAAATCTTTTGATAGAAGAAAAATACGTGTAGAAATGCTGCAATTATTTTGCGTGTGTAATAAATCGCGTTTTCACTTAGATTACTTTTCAAGATCTTTACTTTAGAATCCCAATAAGTGAACATGTCTAATATCTTTTTGGGCATTACAATGTTATAAATTTTCTATCTTGATCATATCAGTACTATGTATTGTTAATTTATTACAGAGTTAAATAAAACAGAAGAAGCATTAGTTGTCGCCGAAAAAGGACGTAATCGAGCATTTGTTGATTTACTCATGGAAAGGCAAGGATACTCTTATGACAATGGTGGACGAAATAAGAACAAATTGAAATTCGATGATGTTACACCTAATAATTTCGAACATATGCAAGAAATTGTGAATCGTCAACGAGCTACTGTACTATATTTTAGTGTAACAGCTGGATTTTTATACTCTTGGCTCCTAGCGCCTACAAAAGGTATTATTAACTAATTCATGTTAGAAATAGCTATGTTAACAACTACTACTTAATTACAATAAGAAATATTTCAAAAGTAATAATTAATTAGTACGTAAGCGTCTCGATTCTAAAAAAAAATTATAAAAAAACAATACGTGTTATTGTTATTTTAACTAGAAAATATTTGAGTTCTCATAGGAATTGTTAGAAAAAGTTACTTTAACTGATCACTATGCGTCAAACAGTACTATTATTTTAAAATAATTAAAAAAAAAGTATTGAAACATCCATTAACACGTCAACTATCTACATTTCATTAAAGGCAAGTTTGTTAGATCGTCATATGTTGACGTTAAGATTCTACCGCGATTCTACAAAATTTATTATAATCCACCATTAAATATTTTTTAGGTATATTAAAATTCCATTCCACACCTTTAAATGACGCATCGTCGATATCGGAGTCTCAAAATAATATAGATCCAATTTCTTCTGGATCCGGAGTATTAGAGCGTTTAGTTAACGCAGTTAAAGATAGTTTAGGGGATGAAATCATACCTTGCCCAACGATTGCAGAGGATCAATATAGTGAGGATATTACTTCTGATAAACCAGGTATTTATCAATTTTTATGTTTTCATTATTACATATAAAAGACCTAAATTGTTATCGGATAACATTTGCTATGAAAATTAATTCAATTAATATAATAAGTAATCCTCTAATATAATATAAATTGATTAATGAAATTTAGTTCAATTCGGATATAATGTATAAATTCGCTAAATAAACATTTAATGTACGAGAGAAAAGTAGATGTTTAATACCAATGTAGTGGAAAGAGGTTAAGACGCGAAAGCGAAAATCGAACACCTGCGTCCTTAACGCATTCGCGGCTAAAGAGTTACGAAAGCGAGTAGTTTTGAGTGCAATTCCCTGTTTTCTTTGGCCTTTCAGGAATTGCTTCCGTAAAAATCGCTAATTTGGTATTTCCGGATATATAATTCATTTTTATTGATTGCCTCTACGTACGGTGGCAACTGTCCCCTGTCCACTGTCTACAGGGGACACACCAGTAGAATCTCTCTGCCATATAATTGCTTACCCAGGCGCATTTTAGGTCTTGTACTGGGCGCTACTGAGTGAGCATAAATGCACATCCCGCTTGACATAAGTCAGATTAAATAATCAGATCAATTTCTTGCACGGCGAGACTGTTTGTGCTCTTGAATTTGATTTACTCGTAAGTGAGCGCCCATAGCTTACTAAAACAGTAGCTAAATAGTAAACCAAGTTAGTAGTAAGTTTCGCGAACAACAGGTCATATTATTATTTCGGCTGATTCTTTCGTCCTCTTATCTTCATCTTCTTGTTCACGCACTCATAAATATTTTATAACCCTTCTCTGAAACTACGTCTTCAATGCGAAAACGAGGTTAGCGTCAAAATAAGAGAGACGAAACGCCAAGCGTAGCGAGGCTCGCGTATGGTCGCGTACCCCGCGCATGTTAGTCGATGTGCCAACGCTATCAACATCACCGAAGCAGCAGGGAGAATCACTATCATCCCCTGGTTTGCGGCTTCTACCACAGCTCCAGTCGACGTATCACTACCATCCACTCCAGGCATAGGATGGCTTCGTGAAGTTTATCACTGACGCCTCTTCCGTTATTAGTTCGGCGACAGCGATTAGAACCTCACGTACGCACTGGTTCCATCTCCGAAAAAAATTTCAAATGTTCAACTATCTCACGTCATCAACTACGAATTTAATATCTTTATACCTATTAACTGGCTGGAGCAACATATAGGAGCTTCGCTAGCAATTCTCTATTCAATCATTTAATTCTACCGACGTCTACAACAGAACATACGGCGATTAGAACATACGACACTACTGACTTAAAAGAGTCATGTTCCAATCAGAAGAATAAATACTAACAAAAATCATATTATCTCTAGTTGGCTACTTTTTTTAATGTAATGAAACAACCTAACAACTTTTGAATTATAATTAACTATCATTGTCTGTCAATTAAAATCGCGAGTCGAGTTATATCTACGTATTATAAATATTTGTAACAATAAACCTTATTATAATACTCCGTTATTGCGTATATATGTGTTTACCTAAATGTATAAAATTGTGTACTAGGTAATAACAATAGGGATCAATCACCTTCTTTCTCGTCACTGAATCTCATGCTTGAGCATTCTATGTTACAATCAGAATGAGAAAAGCAGTATGGTGGTCAATAGCATAATGACGATCCTGCTTTAATAAGATTCAATTCTGTAACAAAATATTGGCGATTATTGAACTGAATCGTCTTTAATTTTTGTGGTCTGCTTTTTATTAGTGAATTCAAACTATTTTTGTTTTGATAATAAGAATGTACGTTTTATGTATTTATCTCATTTTTTATAGTGATTATAATTGTATAAGATTATTGAATTATATGTTTTATAAAATTATAATTAATTAGAAAATATTTTTTTTTAGGATTTTTAAGAATGGTGAATCGGTCACATCTCTTGAACTCTAGTAATTACTCTTTGAGTTCATTGTTCTCCGTAGGTAGTGTTGGAGGTAGCGTGACGTCGCTGAGAGGATCCTCAAGATCGAGTCAAGGTAGTACACGCGCCAGATCAAATTTACATCCATGGAAGGGACCAACTTGTTTGCATGCTCTCTATACGTTACTCATACAACCATTCGAAGAATTCTTATCACCGATTGCTAAAGGTAGGGAATAAAAACCAAATTGTTATTTATTAATGGTTTCGATAATAATACAATTTTATTACATTATTATTAAAAAATTAAAATTCGATTTAAGCTAAACCACATATAAATTCAATTAATGTTGTTAGATGTTTCGATTTATCAATCATCATCAGACTATATTCTGCAATAAATTAACTTAAAATAACAATTAAATGTATTTAATAGTATTATTTAAATTACTCAATTGAAGTATAACATGAAAAAAGAGACTTTTAAATTTGATTAAATTACTTTTAATAATTAGATAACATTTCAAAAATTATTGTCATTATCTTTCAAATAAAAATAAAATAAATCTATTGTTTAATTTTAGAGCAATATATTTTATAAATTTTTAAATTAAATCTTATGCTTCAGAAAAATACATTCATTAATAATTAAACAAAACAATGGATCAAAAAATAATTTTCCATGATTATTTTTTTCATTTAAATTGAGATGTAAGTTTTTGTTTTTTTTTTGATGCTAAAATTTCTGCAAGATTCGGCAATATTTAACTTTAAAAAATTGCTAGTTTTGAACTATAAGATTCTTTAAATGACACAACAAATCTGACAGGAAAATCCTCATGTTTATGAATTTTTGGCAAAGTGTATATTTTAGGAATATGTAATTGGATTCATATTTAGAATGTAAATCTATAATCGATTTTAATTTAGATTCAGGATATGAAAATTATTTTCAACTAAAAAAAAAATTCAGTTTTCATAATATAATCTTCTTTTTTAATAATTAAAAGACAATTTCCTTTATCTGTTTTTGTAAAAACTAAATTATTATCAATCATTTTTTGTGTTATTGATTTAATTTCTTTTTGAAAGTTTAATGAAAAATTATTTCAGTTATTTCTGTTATATTCATAATTTAATATCTTTGCTAATTGCGTCCTCAAAAAATTTTGATTGATGATTGGATTACTCTCAAGAATGAATTCGTTATCAATAGTAATCTCTTTAAAATCTTTAAATTTAATGTTAGAAAATGGAACAAAACTCAGACTAGATGGGTTGATTTTCGGTCACTTTTCCTCAGGACACTTTTGTCCGAAGCATTCATCATTCCGACTATTTCTTATAGAATGTATTAAATGTATTTAAAATATTGGCGAATCCTTAGGGGTCGATTCTAAGCTATTTTTTTGATCATCGTTCGCATATCGTCGTAGATCTTCGTATATCCTCATGTTGATAAGAATGTCTACATTGTTTAACACTAAATGTCACAAGCGTTCCAAAGTAACCAGATTTGAGTGGTAGTTCCAAATGTAACTAGATTTGAAATTAAGGTGGGTAACCACTTGTATTTAAATAAGCATATGCTACATCGAGTAGATGTGAAATTTCTAGTGATCAAAAAGTATCTGATAGGTATTTAATAGGTATTTTAAAACCCTTACAATTATATTAAGCATCAATACGTAAAATGTAGGTGATAAAGCAAAACAAGTTAAATATACAATAATTTTTTATACAATATTAATATATAATCTAAAATTTATTTGAAATATTTTATCTAAAAAATTGCTAATTTTGAAGTGTAAGATTCTATAAATGGCACAATAGATCTGACAGGGAAATCACGTTGTTTATGAATTTTGGCCAAGTGTACATATTAGGAATAATTGGATTCAAAATATGAAAATTATTTTCAGCTAAAAATGTTTCAGTTTTCATAATGTAATCTTCGTTTTTAATAATTTAAAGACAATTTCCTTTATTTACTTTTGGAAAAACTAAATTATTATCAATCATTTTTTGTGTTGTTAATTTAATTTCTTTTTGAATGTTAAATAAAAAATTATTTTACTTATTTCTATTATATTCATAATTTCTTTGCTAATTCTGCCCTCTGGAAATTTTGAGTGATGATTGGATTATTCTCAAGAATGAATTTGATTTCAATAGGAATCTCTTTAAAATCTTTAAATTTAATGTTGAAAATGGGACAAAACTCAGACCTTTGCTTGTTCATTAGAACAATTCACTTTCTATTTTATCAAAAATAATATTGCTAAGATTTAGAGTTCTACTACAAAATTGATGAACATTTTGAATAGGAGATATGAAAATTAAACCTACATTATATAACAAATTATTATAATTAATTTCTGTTAAAAACATTTTAAATTTCTAATTTCTAACAAATTTCTAAATTTCTAACAGTAAAATATTCAGTATTATCAAAAAAATTTAAAGAATCATTAAAACTAAAATAATTCTCTTCATTAACATTCAAAAATTGTGTCATTATTACTAAATTTTAGTACATTATTATTAAATTATATTTTATTACAATACATTTTAAAATCAATATTTGAAAACAATTAATTTTGTTCTAAATGTGCTTTACTCATTTTATTAAAGGAGTGGTAAAGGATACTATAACAAATAAACGTGAATTAATCTTAGTACTGGAAGGTGATTTATATTTGGTGCCATTTCCTGTTTTAAGAACAGGCCAAGATCAAGGTGAATATTTATGTGAAAGATTTTCTTTGCTAAGTGTACCAAATTTAACATCACTACGGAATAGAGCAAGGAAATTAGAAAATAACGAACAGAATGTGAAAAGTTTAATTATAGGTACGTTTACATTTAATATTTATTTTATTATGAATCTTAATCATTTTTATGATTCTTGGATTTTTTTTAATAGATTCCTAACTAATATTAGCTTTGAATCAGATCGCTTTTATTTTATTAGTTTCTTATAACTACTCAATGTCTCTTTAGATAGTTTCGATCAGGGTTGAGCGAATCTCTTTTTATATGCAAGATGAAATAATGAAATTACGAGTCGAAAATCCATGAAATTACGAGAGCGATTTTTGAGATTAATTGTAAACGAGAAATGGAAATGTTTCGAAAACCTGCACCCTATGATACTTTTTGAAAGTAGAGCAACTCTAAATAACTATCAACTCAAACTAGATTCTCTTTTTCTAGTCTTGACTACTCCGTAGTTCACATTAGTGAACCGAAATTGAGAATTTTATTGAAACATTATAATAACCTCCATGACAATCCTTTACAAGTTATTATATAACCATAATACAAGGTAGATTGTTTCATCGCATTATGGATTAATTCGTTCACTTCTAGTGAAAACTAGAATTCATAAGACATATGACATCAGACTTATATGACATCCTAGTAGAGGAAATGGGACATTCTAGACATGCTCCTCCTGAGTAAGGCCCGTGGCATTCACCATTCCGATTAATTATTTGATAGAATGTATGAAAATATTGGCAAATACTTAGGGGTCGATTTTCGGCAACTTTTTTGCTCATTCGATTATCTTCGTAGATTTTCGTATGTCTTCGTGTTGATAAGAATGTAAACATACATTTTAAGGTTGTTATTTTTAATTTAATTTTTTTAACGCTAAATGTCACTAGCGTTCCAAAAGTAACTAGATTTGCGTTGATAGTTCCAAACGTGACTAGAGTTGAAACGAAAGGTGGGTGGGTACACACTTGTATTCAAATACGTCTATGCTAAATAGAGTAGATTTGAAATTTCTGGTGCTCAAAACGTCGGAAAACTGTAGGTGGTATATAAAACAAAAGAACTTTAATATACAAGAAATTGTTATACCATATTAATATACATACTTACTACCGAATATTTTAGGAAATCCCAAATTACCCAATTCAATAACAGAGCATTGGGGCTGGAAAGATATTCCACAATCGGAACAAGAAGCTACAATGGTCGCGGAACTTTTACAGAGTGACGCATTAATTGGGAACAGAGCTACAAAAGATGAAGTACTTCGACAGATGCAAGAATCTGAATGCATTCATTTGGCTACGCATGTTTCTTGGAAGCTATCATCGATTATTCTAAGTCCCTCTGAGGTAGGCAATAATTATCATTTTATAGAATATTATTACTTAAAATAGAGTTTTACGTGAATACATAGTTTGTTACATTATATAATTGAAAATATATATAAAAGATAAATGATAATATAAAATTTGTATAAGTATAACAAAAAATGAATATTAACACTATTCGATGCGGAGTTAGTTCTCATCTGTAGAATCTGTTACGGAAATGCTACTTAGGAACTAGGCCATTTATTATATAAATTCAGGCTGTTTTTGAGCAATTTAGGCTTTGTTTCATACCCAAAAGAGGTAGATAAGTTTTCTTAGAAGTTGAAACTAAAATCCGAGCTGCAGCGTCTTGAATGTGATAAACCAAACGTAAAATACGAAATCAACTACCTATATACCAAAACGCCTTTTTAAACGATATGTCATAGGGTACATGTCATGGTAAGATACATGTCAAAGTATGACTAGGGTTGTTAAATTGTATCTGTAAAGTATGACTACGATGAATATTAGAAGTCGAAATACATAATTGTACTAAAAATAAGGTTCATATCAATTGGCATTAAATAATGCCTATTCCACATTTCTATTGACAATGTCGTTTTTTTTTCAATTGTTTCTGCTCCGTCTCAAAAGCCTACTATTTGACCATAAACCATGGCAAAAATATGTCAGAATATTTCATCTTACTTCCCTCCATATATTCTATTGTATATTTCCATTTTTACAAGGAATAGTTTAAAGAGTACTTTTATAGTACCCGTTATGCTATAAAATACGTAATTCCATACAAGGCCATACAACTAAATCTATTGCAGCTATTGGAATATATTTATAGAAATTTCTGCATAACTATTAAATGAACGCAAATACTAAATTCGCACAAATATTAAAGATAATGTATTCATAAGTCTATTACTTTTGTTATCGAATATATTTTTATAACAAAAGCAATTGCACTCTAGGACGCCTACAAAATTTACCAAAAGAAATACAGAGAAATGTACATTTTTATGTCAAGATAATGCAATTGTAAGAAAGGGTTGCTGGTAGATTAATCATAGCTTCTGAGAATGAGAAGTTATCAACAATTGATATTTAATTAAAATAAATCAAACGGCGATAAGATTTGCAATGCTTTATGTCCGAAAGTTTTTTGCGAGCAGTCATTGAACTCTGCGTATAGAGAGATGTCGACCACTGTCGCTAGCTAAACGATGTTTACACTTCCTTGCATGGAGTGAGGAGAGAAAGAGATACAGCCGACTGCAGAAAGCCACGCAGCGTTTGCATCAACTTGCACACACAGAGAGAGAGAGAGTTAGAAGAGAGATGGAAAACATGAAGCGTTCGCATTTCGATGGTCATTTTTTGCTGTTTTGCTTTGGACGGATGTTTTTCGCGTTTTTTGTGTGTTTACATCCAATGTAGAACGTAAACAAAAAATGGTACATATTGAGAGAGAGCAAAAAGTAGTACATATTAAGAGAGATATATTTGTTCTCTTTTATGGCGCCTTGGTTTTCGCTGGCTTTTTTCTCTATGCATTCGAGGATTTTGCTTTGATGATATACAATTTCAAGTAAACAACTCATAATGAGTTTGTGTAACTCTGCGTTCATTGCCCCTGTCTGGACGAAAGATAGTACGATCTCCGATTTCGAACAAACCACTTCGTCTAACCATATTTTTCTATTGTTTGAAAGGAACATACGCCGTTTTGAATACTTTCCACATAAAAGCTGCTGCAATTTCCTTGATTGGTTGGTGGCTGTTGAAGAAGAGGGTGGTTGCAGCTCGTTGTTCGATTGCAGGTACAATCTGATTGTACAGCTGTCGTACTATACCATGGTCGTGAGGACACATCTTCGATGTGAAAAGTAATAATTGTGTTCTTGAAAATCTTGCGAAAGAAACAAAATCTAATCTAATCAATAAAATCTAATTGCAATACAATTCCTAGGCATTCTAGTGATTTGAGCTTAACATTTGTCGTCTATTACAATTTTTAGTTAAAGAGGCTTTTGCATTAAATTTATTGCGGAAATTATGACTTTTGAGGCAGAATGAAAGATGCACAAAGTAATTTAGATACATCTTCTTATATCTTATGTCTCTCTTCTCATGTTAATAGAAAATTGAAATAGACAATAGTATTATATCGGAGAGAATAAATATTCTGGAATGCTTGAATGATGATCGAGATCAGTTTTTCGTAATCAATGTATTGAAAATGCAAAAGCTGCGTTTCTGAAAATGCGTACAATATTTCGAACTTATTATTTAAGCATTAATCTCCTATTTCGAATACTTAGATGTTATGTATTCTTAATATAAAGTGTGCAAAGTTAGCCTTTGCCGTAGGCAATTAAAAAGTGAAAACTGTCTAAAATATTTTGCGCACGCAACGAGACATCAAAATAGTATTCGTCTGATTGCAACTCAAAATAACCGGTAAACGAGGTCTAGAAATGAGTCCAATATTATGGCTGAAGAACTTGCGATGTCACGTATCATTTTGTTTTGGAGCAGCATGCAAGATTTTAGTTACTAACCTCCAGTAGCAGATACGGCACTCCAAAAAAAGAGACACCTTTTAGTTACACCAAAAATGCAGACTATCTCCAAAGTAGATGTAAACAAAGTACAAACTTTAGAAAAATGAATTTATTGCCAAATATAAGTGTGTTGTTGTAGAACACATCGAACATTAGATACAGAAGCCACTAGAGTTTTTCATTAGCTTTGCTTGCAATACTATATTATTAAATATAATATAGTATTTTATTTTAAAGCCTAAAAATTTAGAGTAGACTGCAGGAAAACAAATTAATAAATATTTTGGAAATTTTTCAAAATAGTTTTTTGTTTTGTAGGTGCTCGAACAAACGCCAACAAAAACATCAAAAATTTATATGACCGACATAGCAGAAGAAGACGATGGTAGTGAAATGTCAACTAGTGCCGAAGTTCCACCCCTTTCCGAATTCCTACTCAGTGCAGCTGATCTTATCTCTCTTAAGTTAACAGCTAGATTAGTTGTTGTAAGTTTAGTCTTTTAGTTAAGTCACTATTAGTCTTATAACGATGCTTTTAAGATTAAGTATGTTTTTTTGGTAAATACTTTATCTAGTATTTTGTATTTCTAAATATATAAATGGATAAAATGTAAGAATTTAGTTAACTTTTTTAGATTATAATCAAATGGAAATTCGTCATTTATAATTTAAAAATAATTTACCACTATAAGTGGTTAAACACGAAGTAGATATTCTTCCATTTGATTATGTCGTCGATTACTACAATGTAACGCGTGACTATTAATGTTTTTAGATTAGTTCATCACATACTCGTGATCAAGAAGGCTGGGCGACAGCAGACGGACTGATAGCTTTAGTAAAAGCACTGCTCGCAGCTGGAGTTCAAACGATATTAGTTTCATTATGGCCCGTACCTGATACTGCTACAAAAATTTTATTCCGAGCATTTTATTCATCTCTTCTCCAAGGAACCAGGTATAATGGTTAATTGCATTGATTTCTTGATTTTTATTTCATCTGTATAATTTATTAAGTAGAATCCCTGTTTTTTATGCCATTTGAATGAGAAAAAACTTTTCATTTGAAATATGTGTTTTTTAAGAGCTGCACGTGCTTTATCCGAAGCTATGCAAACTGTACAACATACAAAGCACTTTGCACATCCCGCTAATTGGGCAGGATTCCTTTTGATTGGAGCCAATGTCCGATTGTCGAATAAAGTTGCTCTAATGGGTCAAGCATTGTGCGAACTTTTACGTGCACCCGATAGATGTCGTGACGCGTTGCGTGTTACGCTTCATCTCGTCGAGAAAAGTTTGCAGCGAATACATAGGGGACAAAAAAATGCAATGTATACTACGCAAAAATCCATTGAAAATAAGGTATGATCTTTTAATCAATAATAATTATAAGGGACTAAAATCTTTTGGAATTTGTCAATTTTTAACTTTTTTATAGCTCTTAAACGCTATCGCAGTTTTGGATCTGCTATTATTTATTTATACTATTTATTTTTGAATGGTAAATATTTTTTAGGTTGGATCTGTCTCTGGTTGGCGAGAACTTCTAATGTCAGTTGGTTTTCGTTTCGAGCCTGCATCTAAAGGCATACCGAGTAGCGTATTTTTTCCTCAATCTGATCCTGATGAACGACTAACGCAATGTTCAGCTAGTTTACAAGCACTTTTAGGTACTCTATGTTCATCTAGATTATTTATTTAACAATTTGGGACATATTTTCTAAAAAATCACACATGTTTTTGTTTTAATTTGGTGTATCGACGTATCATTTATTCTACAACCCATACAGGTGGCTAATGAAACGAACAATGTAATTTCGAAGTAATTTGACTTTGAAAAATATTCCATTATTTTATATAAATTTATGAAAGTTGGAAAACTAAAACCTTGAGAGCTTATATAACATAAAGTTTGATTATATAACATCTTTATTTTGACAGTTCGAATAATTGGATATAATGAGCCAATTTTGAGCAACAAAATTATCTTCTAGATATTTTTAGTAACACTCGGGATATTTTTTCATATTATGATAGTCTTCTTTCTTCTCTTTAAAATAATACCTCACCTGATTGTCCAGATTTGGCGGTTTTTCAGATATAACTGACAATATTTAAGACTTTTGGTGCATCTAAAGGTAATCTTATATTTAATGAGATTTTTAAGTCGATACTGTTGCAGCTTAATCAATTTTATTGTCAGTGGCTGGCCCAAATTGTAATTTTGGGAGGGGTTCGAAATAACTATGATATGAATTATGATTTGAATGGCGTTTCAGTTCCTCGTTTGTCTTGAAGATTAACCCCGTCTCTTAAATCAGTTACTAATTTATGCTTTAAAAATAACATCTACATGAATATTCAGTCACAAGTAATATTTTCTACTCTAATGTTGTCTAACAGGGGCTAATTTAGGAGTTTTTTTGGTTATTTTAATCACTTTGCGAAGATAGGAAAGGAATAAATAAATTATTTATTTATTGATCATTTATAGATTGATAAAAAAGTAAACATTGTTAACGTTTTA
>WYDF02031629.1:0-26154 GCA_009867245.2 Adranes taylori
CTGCGTGCTCCGCCAATTCTGAAATCCATTTTCTGCGGTCAGCCTTAGCACTCTTCTTCACCTGTTTTTTTGTTATACGTAGGAAGTGGCCTTCAAAAGGCCAAGGATGCCAGTGTAGGTTTTCTACCCGACAGTGTAGGTTTTCTACCCTAACTAAAACTTCACTCCCTGTTGGGATTGTATATCGTTTGGGGAGTTTGGAGACTTATGTTTGAATGAGGCTTTAGGATTTATCATCCTCTTCAGCCTGGAACTGGTAGTGAATGGATTGATTTTAGAAATTATGGTAAGCTGATAGCTTGCAGATAAGATATACGCTATAGCATTCGCTTTACAGCCAAGGGAACCTACAAAACCTTGGCCATTGTCAACTGATGAGGGTTTTTGGTTTAGTGAGGTGAGCTGATTTGCTGGTGGTCTTGTATATTTATTGTACTTGCTTGGTTGCGCAATTTATTGCAATTTATTGAAATGGTTGCATATTTATTGTACTTGCTTGGGTGTTAGTTGACCTGAAATAGCAAAGAACGATGTTGTTAAAGGGAGTGTTTGTTTTTTGTCTTGTTTTCTTCTTTTTTCGATTTTTTTTTTCATTTAATTTTCACATTTATATAAAAATTTGCGTATGTATAAATGTCTGTATGTTTTTCTATGCGGGTCGGCTTTTGTTTGACAATTATATTTTTCTCACGTCTTGTTATCGGGATTTGGATTTAATTTTAAAAGTCTTAAATCTTTATTTATTGTAATTAGTTATTAGTAAACTGATTTATTAATTAGTATATTACATTTGTTTGAAGAATTGAATTAGATTTAATTAGTCAATTTATATATTATATTAGCGGATTACTCATCGAATTGATGAATTAGTAGAGAACTGCTTATTGCAAGCGATAATTAATGGAATTAATGATAATTTTGTATCAAGTGCAGCTTAGCGAAATATTTTTACTTCAAATGCTAATATTTATTATCTACTTTTTAGTCCTAGATTATTTGCAAGATTTTTAATTATTTTTTTCTTATCTTAGTTTATGTCCTATCATTGAATCAACTGAATTAATTCGCATTATAAATCAATAATTTCTTATTGATTTATTTATATACTAAATGCGTAAAAAGCAAGTGGCACTGTAAAAAGGGGATGCCGCTCTTTCAACAAGGTTAAAAATATACGGTTTTCGGAATATGAATTTCTTTGAGAGATTTATATTTTGGCGAACAAACCATTTAAAAAAAAATGAAGAAAAATTGATTATGAAATAGTCAATTTTCTATTAATCAAGGAAAAAATTGTTTTCTCCAAATGATTAGTAGTAGCCAATTTAGCAAAGAAAATTGCTAAAGTACTGAAATATTGTCAAATTTATAGATTAAAAAAAATGAAAATTTGGACCAAGTTTAAATGTATGCCAAATTGGTGGGACCGGTCACTAATTGAGTCAATGCTTCAAAGTTGATCTCAAATAATAGATAAATAATTAATCCCGTAAGGCTAGGCGCCCCAGAATGTTGCTAAAAGTTTCTTATTAATTTATTACATGGATAGGATGCCATATCGTATCATGTTTTTCGAATAGAATTTAAGACCATTGTTTTATTTACACAAAGCGATGTCTCTAGAATTAAAACAATAGGGTTTTGAAAATCGATGATTTCCAACATCCTTATATGAAAATTTATTGCAAAAGTTTGTTTATTTATTACAAAAAAGTTATACCTTTTATGATCTGGCAATAAAAGAAATCCTCCTAACTTAGAAATAAAAATGATTTTCTTCATATTTGATCCCAAAAGGTTTTAAAATAGATATTTGAGATTTTTTTTAAATTGCATGTCATAGAATGTAATCTGTCAAGCAATAAATTGAATAAAAGTACTTATTTGAACCTACCTCTTTTATACGATTCCTACGTTTTCATTTACTTTCTGTTGTTGGAATTACGAGAAATGGTTGCATTTTTTTGGAGATATTGTAACGTTGAAATTTGACTATGGTTAGGTTGCCGTACGTTACTAGCAACAGAGAAAACTGTAAAAGGAGCAGCGTAGCAATTCTCTTCTGCAATTGGGATCTTTAGTACAATACCTACTGTTAAATTACATCCTCCTTGCTGATTTTATATAACTTTATTGATATTGGCACTTCCGTAACCCATATCAACTACAAATTGTCCGTAATAATTTAAGGCTAATTAAATAAAAGTAATGCATACATTTAAATTAATTTATTAATAAAAATGATTTGGGAAATGCTACAAGCAAATGAAATAAATACTTGTGCATAAAATAAATAATGTTCAAGTAAAAAAAATCATTATATTAAAATTATACTTGGATTATAGTGGAAAGTATTTGGAAATAGCGACCATGATTCATTAGATTATTTATACAATTATTTATAAATTATTTTGTTTCATTAAATTCACATAAATGTACACCGTTACCTTAGTTAAATGCTTTAATTATTTTTACTAAATTAGCTTAATTAGCTTAAAATTGCATAATTTATTGTTTGAGAGGATTACCGGCTATATTATGTTAAAGGTTTCCAGAAAATTTGATCGAAATCAGTTGAGTGGTTTAGAAGCCCATACATACATTCTCCCATACATTAAGAATTAATGTAATAAAATGATTATTGATATTTTGGTATGAATGATCTCTTCTGAGAAATTAATGATGTGTGAATACATGAATTTTAACATGGAGATGTGACTGCGGAGGAAATGGACGTTGACGAGTGAAGCCAGCGAATAGAGACGGTCTGCGAATGAAGGTGAGCGAATGGTGACTGTGGAAGGCAAATTAGTTGCCTGGCGGCGTCGACTCGTTAATGACGGTGATGCTTTGATGAGAATGATTCTTTGGCGAGACGACTCGTTGACGAGGTTGACTCTTCTCATTGGCGAGGCTGACTCGTTGACGAGACTGTGATTGTGACCTCTTCATTGGTTTCTTCGACGCTGGTCTTCTCCCGGTTTGATCGAAGACGTAGATACGCGGAGGGGTTGTGAAATGTGGAGATGAGTGAGAGAATAGAATTTAAGATTCAAATGACAACAGATCGAAAGATTCTGCCGAAAGGTTTGAGAATGTAAATTGTATTTATCTGATTCATTGTTCGAAACATAAGTAGGTGGTTTGTTGGTGGCGCTCGCTTAGCGACCAAACTCTGCAAGAATAAGTGGGTTGCTTAGTAGAGAATTATTAGTGAACAACTGCGAAAGTTGCTCACCAATAAGAAGCGTTCTTTCATACATTATGAATTTTAAAGAACAATATCGCATCACATCCCTGCCAAGATTCTAAACTTCTATGATAGGGTCTTCTCCAATCAAATTTAACGTCCAAACGAACTAGCGAGTTGCACACCGCTGTCAATGCAGAGACCAGCCAATCGGGAGATCGCGTCGGCTTTTTACATGCAACGCGTTCTAAACGTCGCACGCATCTTTCAATACAGAGGAAAATCTGGTTAGATGAAGGTAATGCCTTCAAAGTTCCTTGAACTCATTAAGAACATTCGTTAAAAACAGGACAGCATCAAATGTTGTATAGCACGCAAAGTTCAATAAAGCCATTAAGAGCTGTTTGTTAGAATTTGATATCTTAAAACCTACGGTCAGGCAGAAACATCGAGTACACAGTTAATTTAACTCAAAGAAAAAAAATACGCGCGAAAGCCAAGAAGCCATAAAAGAAAACATTACGAAAACAAAAAAGAATTTTTCTCTGCACACATGCATTTTTTGTTTCTCGTTCAGCGTTCGAATAAGCAAAAACTTGAGAAACTTCTATCTCTCTAAGTGCACGGGAGTGTGAACCTGGCTGGCGACAGTTGTTTCCATCTCTCTCTTCTATTTCTCTATGTGCCGCTCGTGAAACCTTCTGGTGTTATACCTCGCATATCTTTTCTTCGTTTAAATAATATTTATTAATAAGCAATTCTTGATTTATTTGTTTAGCTAGTGTGAATTAATTTGCTAATGATTCTTTATTGATTGTTTTACACCATTTATCCACGCTGTTGGAGGCTGTATACAATATACCGATAATACCTTACATAATGTGAAGTTAATAGAAAGATTAAGAAAAACTTTTATAACCTAATTGAAAGTTCGTCGACTGTAATAGCATCCTTTAAACACTTGCTTGCTGATATTCATACTTCGTATCATTTAATCTTCAACATGGCTTAATATGTTCAACAATACAGATATAACTATATATACCAATTATACTATTACTAATACCATTTATAACTATTAACTATTATAACATTTATAACAATACAACAATAATTTGTTAAAACCCAGTAAGACGAATATGTAAAATGTATTTTCTCCAACATAGCTTCTTTCATATTTTTGGTTCAGTATTAAATTGTTTAGTCAATCTACTTTTAGTGAGAAATAAAATAACTCTAAAAAATTATTCGAACGTCACTGTCGAAACAGTAGAAATTGCAAGATGATAAACGGAAGTAACTACGCAGGAAGTACTTCTCCTCATTATTGCACCACCTCATCAACATACTTCGTCTCCCTCACCCAGCAGACCAATTCCAACATCTCTACTATTTCTAACCTATTCAGCTTGTGGAGCTCTTATTTACCTTCCATGTCATTGCTCGTCTCTTTCCCTTCTACATCTATTTCTATCTCTTACTACTTGCGCGTCTTAATTGAATTGCTAAATTAGGTGGAAATTTGTACAACTCCGGAGTGCCGTGACGCTGACATCAGCCCGCCGCGCCAGTTTATTTTCGTCGAGGAACACTATTAAGATAAAAGATCCTTTACTTTACTGTTTTAACTTCATTTTTAGTATCTACTGTCTATATGCAAGCCACAGAACTTGCAAAACTCATAATCCGTTATATGTAATAAAAATTATATGGCTGTATGATAATGTAATAAAAAATAATGATAATAAAATATTATTAAGACAAATGAATTCAGTTTTTAAGTGTTTTAAGTATAATTTTTATAATAGTTTTCATTTCTTCAATACATATTGCTTTATAGTCCACTAGACTTAATGGGATCACATCGGGGTTTGAGGTTTTCGATAACAATAAACGGATATTCAACAGTAACAAATTACGCAATAGGCTATTAATATTTATCTTCTTTTGTACGGATTCACTGTGATCATTGTGCATTCTGGGATTGGAGCAAGCTTTTAATGGGACGATTTGGCCTTAGTTTCGAGGTCATATCCATATATCTTTGTTTCGTCATCAGTTATGATTTATTTCAGGAATGCTGGATTGTCGTTAATTTCATTGAGCCGATCCTGAGCAGCGTCATTTAGCGCCTTTTGTTCTCCATTCAACAATTTGGGAACAAATTTTGTTACCACTGGTCTCATGCCCACACCACCCGAAATAATAGCTTGACATGAGCCAAATGAAATGCCGTCATCTTCTCTGATAGTGATTCGACGGTTGTCTATAACTATTTCCTGCACCTTTTCGATGTTATAATTAGTTGATGTGCTAATGTCCTTGTCATCTTCAACATTTTCGCGGCCATCGAGTTTATGAAAATTAAAAGTTAATCGAAGATTGAAAGAGACGTATGACTTCCGATTTTATCCTTCGGCATGTTGTGCTGCTGCGACCGCTTCTTGGCGTTTTTTCAAATTTTTTGGCTTCTTGTTTATTTTTAAGTTTTTTGTCCTTTTTGTTTTGTTTTTATTGCGATTAGATGATTGAAATTGGAGATGTAATTTAAAAATCTACCACAATTGTAGTAGCTTTGAAAAGAATATTAGAACAAATAAAACGAATTTGAAACTTGATTAATTAAATAAGAATTAAATCTGAATAATTGGGATCAAACTTGAATAGGGCTGGTATTAATTTACCAATAATGCCCTTAGTAATGTTAAATATTTAATGTAATAAAAATTTATTGGTTTAGAGTACTGCGCTATGTATGAATATATGTTGCAGTAACTCATGAAAATTAAAGATTGATCAAAATAAGACACGAGGTAATAGCACTAAAAATTAACTCGTTTATTCCTACAAATAATTAATAATAGAAGAAAACAAGTGCTGTTAAAAGTTCAAACAATTAATCTCACGTATTGATAAGAAAAAATAAGAATGTGTACATTCAAACCATGTAAAAGAAAATTAATCATAACAAAAAAGTTCAACGGAATTTTATAGTTTTGTTAATAATTGATATGTAGACAAAATAAAAACAATAGTTTGAAATTAATATGTTACAATTTATTAAATATGTAATAAAGTCAGCAAATTGCATTCTATCATAGTAATATTTTTATATTGTTTATCTTTTAAATTATAATAATTCGTAAAAGCAAGCTTTGAACTATTAAGAAAGAATAAAAATCTAAATTCAGTTGGCTACATTTACATACCACAACAAGACAAAATAATAATATATTTTTAATAAAATGAATTTTCCCTTGTTTATCCTTGGATGAATAATCTCAAAAATAAAATTTTAAATAAACAAATTTGTTTTTTGAAACATACCAAAATGCTTTTTGCACGAGGAAAGGGAAAATCATGCAGTCATTTTTTGTCACCCCCTCGCGGCGGCAGCGGCGCTTAACCAGAAGCGACATATAGAGAAAGAGCATAAAAGTTTATAAAGTTATGGGAGAGGTGGCTTCACCTTTCAAAGCAAGAATACGGGAAGGAAACAGGGACTTCTGGTTTTATCTTTAAATTTTATTATATTGTCACGTTATTTTTAGGAGAGTCTGTTACTCCCCAACCTGACATTTATAAGAGGGAATCATTTGTATAGGGTAACGTAGCGATCTCCTCTCACCTTTCACAGGTACTGGAGCGTCCAACATTTAGAAAATACGATTTGCTTTAATACTTTATTTTGTCTACTACTGCATAGAATTACAGTTTTTATTGAGTTAGAATATCTGAAGTTATAATCTTCATAGTTTAGGACCACTGAATAAATAAAACATTAGTCTACTTCGACTAAAAACTACATTAGACTAAATAAAACATTAGACTACATACTTAGACTTTGTCATTGGTAGGGTTCCGAGAACTTGATTTAATTACACTAGATCAACATAAATTTAAATAGCTCTGCGCACCTTTATCAACGATGAATGATCTTTCCTAGGCAGGAATGTTTGAATTTAATTTAATTCAATAAATAAACTTGTTGCTCGCCGAGTTAATTTAATTTAATTTAATTGATGAGTTCATACTCGTAATTACTATTTAATTTATTACCGACTACTGTGTACTGCGAGGCCTCATGCCTAATCTTATTCCGATACTAAATTCAACACATTATTTTAAAAATGATTTTATTTAGATCAATCATAATTTAATCTGAATTAATTCATACTTTATTCTCAAAATTTAAACCGCCATGGGTCTTATGGTAAATTGCATTCATCTAATGTACTCTATTATTCGATTACGTCTCACCATATTTTACTAATTACTTTCGGCCATGATTAACGTAAATCGAATCAAATGTGCTTATCTCACATGCATTAATGCAACACACGCACCATTATTGATTTCCATTATTGATTATTGTGTTCCATTATTGTGTTCACCATTATTGATTTCCTATTAATCAGATCGGTTCATTTACACATACAATGATAAGAGAATCGTGCCCTTCTCCCACTCTGCTTGTTGTATAAATCTATGTTCCTATGTAAAAGAATTTGTTTAAAATTTATTTACATACCTGAGGGTTATACGACGATCAATGATCATTTCTACATTTTAATTGTAAAACTTATTTATGGTAAACCTGCCAGTAATCGTCTGTCCTTTTCTAACTTATTTCGTCTATCAAATAATCTGTTTAAGCCGTTAAGCATTCTACAGCATCTAGTCATCCTGAATTATTTACATAATTTTAAGTATCAGATGCTCCAACAAAATGCTCCAACAAGCACCATGCGCCTCGTTACACTATTGCTAGCATAAGAGTTAGCCCATAGCTCAATTCAAAGTCCGCCATTAGCGCTGGTAACATATTTTAAAAATTACGTTTGATATGCACCTATTTTTAAACTTCTGAACCATACATTAGTAGAAGTACTGAATCTCTTATACTGATATATTTGAAATAACATTTTATTTTTCTTTGTTACAGGTAAGAAGCAAACATAATTGCCGATATAAATATTTCGTGAAGGTGCGTAGAATTTTATGTTTTGTCTCTTGAACTCTGTATATTGCACATTAGATTAATACGTATATAAAATTACAAACTGGAAAGTCAAGAAATGCTACTCAGGAAATATGTGGGACTTCAGTTGGTAAAAAGAAATACTACAAACAATCGTTAAGAAATATTAACTTATGGACAGAAAAGTGTTTAAGAGCGAGGAATTATTAGAGATTGGAGCTAGGAATTACCATTTATATTTGAAATAACCGAGTTAACGAGTAAAAAATATATAGATTGTATATTACTCATTTAACTAAACTTGAAACTGTTAAATATGTATTTGTTTCTTACTTTATTATTTACTAATGTTATTGGTTTCAGGGCATAATAGTTTTTTATTTTTAAATCTTGAAACTATTTAGTTTAGAGCCAAATTAAAAAAAAAACTGAATCGAGAGCAATTTAAAAGAAAATTTATAATAATGATGAAGATGGCGCTAGTTATCGGCACTATAATAAAAACTATATTATATGGATCTGTTTGCTCTATGTTTTCTATAAAAAGGTCTTCTTCCAGATGTATTGCTTTACTGCTTTCTTCTTCTTCTTCTTCTTCTTCTTACGCCATCTATCACTACCCGTGACGTTCTGTGGTACCAACGCCTAAGATCCTTTAGCCAAGAGTGCTGCCTTCTTCCTACCGACATTTTCCCCTCAATCTTTCCTCCTATGATGAGTCGGAGAATTTCTTAGCGCTCGCCTCTCATGCTATGGCCGATGTATTGAAGCTTCATCTGCTGTATGGTTCTCAACAGTTCCTCGTGAGTACCACTTCATTTGTTCTCCTTTCTACTCATGATATTTTTAGTATTCGTCGATACAGGTACATCCTATATCCTTTATCGAATGCCTCTATCCGATTATCTAACAATGGGCTAAACGTCCAACTCTCTACACCATACAGGAGGACGGGAAATATATATCATCCCTGCATACGTATGCGTATTTGTAGATTCAGGTCTTTATTCGTGAAGAGATGCTTCATCGCTATGAATGTACTCCTAGCTTGTTCTTAGCTGATAGGAATTTTTTTTGGGTCGATCTTTTCATTAACAAGGATCCCAAAATATTTTACGGAAGACACTTGTTCTATAATTATATTATTGATTTGCATGATAGCCCTTTTCCATGTTTTAGAGAACACGGCCCCTTTAGTTTTCTCAACATTAATGTACAAGCCGAATTGCACGATATAATCAACAATGCGATCTATGATGTTCTGTAGGGTTGGTAGGCTACTTGCTAATATGATCGTATCGTCCGCGCACCGAATATTGTTGATTACCTTACCATTGATATTAATACTTCTTCAAATGCTTTCCTAAACACGAGCTCAGAATATATGTTGAACAGGAGCGAACAGGGTATATATTGAACGCAGAAATGATCATCTTATAATATAGTTTTATTATTTGCCTGACTCCTTTCCTTATCACCACTTACCCAGATGTGTTTTCGCCATCTCTGCATCGACACCGGTGTCTGTAAGTGTCTCAGCTAGTTTTTGATGTGATACACAATCAAATGCCTTTCGATAATCAATGAAACACGCGTACACGTTGAAATTCATGTCCTTGCAGCACTGTGCGAGAACGTATAAAGAAAAATTGCTTCCCTGGTGCCTACACTATTCCTGAATCCGAACTGTGTATCGCTGATCTGTCTTTCGCACTTAGGATATATGCGGGTGTAAATAATAAGTAAGAACACCTTAAGCTCGTGGGACATTAAGCTAATCATGGCATTTGTGTTTTTTTTATAAGCTGACAAATACAGACTTCAACCAGTCTGTTCGTATCATTTCAGCTTTGTGTACGTCATTATACAAGTCCGTCAGAAGTTGCATACCTATATCATAATTTCGTATATTAATTTTAAAGTCTCTGCATGTGTTTTGACTGGGCCCACAGCTTTTCCGTTCTTCTGAATTTTAATCGCCCTTCACACCTATTCCTTTTTAATTTCCGGGCTGCCTTCGTTGATTACGTTATTCTCTGGTGGTTGTTCGGGCCTTTCGTCATAAAACAAATTATCAACATATTCTTTCCACCTTTTCAGCTTTTCCTCTACCTCTACTCTACTCTACCTTTTCCTCTACCTCTAGCATTTCCTTAGCTTTTCCATCCAGATTTTGCTATTATTATCTTCTAATACGCCTCTGTACTGTTTACGATGACGATTTGTTAGTTCTTTGATTTTTTTGTGAATATTAAACAAATCATGTTTGGTCTGGAGTGCCTTTATTTCGTCGCATCTTTCCATCAAGCATATCTTCTTTGCTCTTCGACATGCTTCTCTCACCATTCTGTTAAATTTTTTGTATCGACTGCTATTTTTTGGCCTTTTACTTCCTTCTCTCTTTCATAACCTGTATATTTTGTCCGTTATCCGTGGTTATGTCTTGCTAGAGTTGGCGAATCTTATATCATTTTTTGACTATCTGTCAGGGCCTTCTTTATCACGATCTACTCAGTTTCTATTCCAGTTGCCCCGGAAACTTCTTTTAACCTGGTCCCCCGCTTGTCAGCTCTTTGTACTTCTTACTCGGGACTCTGAAGTCTTTTACCTCTCTTTCGGCCCCCTTACCAATTTTGGCATTAAAATCACAAAGCACTACTGTTATTTTCCCCTATTTCGTCTAGTTTATGGCTTCTTATTTAGTGGAGTAAAACTGATTTAAGAACAAGTGGGCATACACCTGTATTACATTCATGACTCGATGATATGTCTTCACTGAATCCTAAGATCTTAATCCTCAGCCGGTGCAATTCTGCATGTAAGTTGTCAAGCTTCCCAGTCATATATAAGCTACGTACACTCCAAGTCGCAATTCTAGTGTTGCAGTATATTTGATAACACCGCACTATTAGCACTCGCACGCACTCTTAGCAGACATTGTTTGTGCTGTGGAACTTCCGTTTCCCTTCTCCACCGCATTGGGGAATCTTTAAGGCTGCGAGAGCTTCGCCTCCGACTATCCATTGTATCGCCGCAATAGAATTCCATCTTCAAGCGATGTCACATGGTATTGTTGATGCTGCTACCCATCTACATGTCTTTCACCTTATCTGGTTACCCTCATTTGGTTTAGCCTGCGGACCAACGCATTTTTCCGGGATATGGCGCTTGGAGCCAACAGATGAGAGCTGGGGACCCTGTGGGGACCAGTGCATTGAGACCGAGATCACCCTCGCCATCACCCGCATGTGGTCGTCTCTCTGCAAAGGTACCACTCCTACAGCGTTCCCCCATACAACCTATTTCCCATTTACTGCATTACCTTAGAACAACAACAAATGTCATTATCTATAGTTTGGACGTTTTTCAGACAGAATTCCAAAACTTTGATCTCAACTATACCCATATGTAATGAAGGTGATATGTTGTTATAAAATGTAATAGACAAAGATGAGTCCTACTTCTTTTTCTGGTGATTACTAGATTTATCGTACGTCATATAACAAATTCTGCTACACGTTATATGTCAACTTATTATCACAAAATAACATTTTCTTTCTAGTACATAATCAAAATAATATGTTGTCGCTTCATCGTTTAAAAAAATATAAATTCAAAGTCAAAAGACGATCTGAGTCAGAATAATCTTAGAGTAACGTTTAATGTTCTTAATGTATTGCGTTTATCGGGAAGTTTTGAGGAAGTCCCTAAAACTATCAGCATCTATCGTAAACCTTTCAACTCTGCAAACATATTATTATTATGAAACGTATTCAATATTCAAGCAACATCTAATATTAAAGTAAATTTCACACTATATGCTTTTACAGAATATGTAATAATAATGATCGTCATTATTGTGTGTAAATTATTTACAATATTAGAGAGATATAGAATCAAAAACGATATTCTATACAGATGCATTAAATTTGGCAAAGCTTGATCATAATACTTCTTGATTTGTCTACTCATTTATCGTTCAATCAGCTGAAAATTCAATTAAGTAGAGGGTTGACTAGGTTAATTGTCGATAGAGTCGGTAGGTACGTATTCCTAACAATAGCACTTATTAAGCTACTATTCTATCAATTTACACATCTCATAAAATATAAAAAATTTGCTCCTACAACTTTTTTCGCTAGGTCATTATAAGGGTATGTATATTAAAATCTAGGTGACTATGGTGAATTTCAGAGATATTATCGGATATACAAATAAAGCCGTTGAATTTAGACTTCTTGTGTGGGTATTGTTTTAAAGAGAATCAATAATATTATTAAAATTCATAAACTATACGGGGCTGTGACGTGACTCACACTCGCGACACTACTAATGGGTAGACTTAGACATAGTCACAAAGGGCGCAAACAAATATCTTAATACTACAGAATCTTTATATCCTCCGCAAAGGCGCCCCGGGCGCCAGGTCTTTAACGTGAGATCACAGGCTGGAACTGATATTGGTGTTCCTACGTCCTTAGTGGCTTACTGAGGGCACAGGCAACTTCTAGTCTTATGATTTGCCCATGTGTTCCCCTACATGCAAAGGTCAACTCTTTGGTTGTAGGGGCAAAGAAAGAAATACAAATTTCACAATAAAATGTCAATTAATTAAATGTCAAAACTAAATGTTAAAATAATCTAGCATTTAATTAATAAGCGGTGCATATAAAACGTGCGGTGCTATGATAATGAAACAATAATTATAAGGGACGAGCATGTAAAAGCGGGTTATCATACAAGGGGAAGACGGGGGATTTACTTCAGCACAATAAATCGGAAAACGACAAGGACATGAATACTAGGAATCACTATAATCTACGTAACACCGCGTTGAACCAGCCAGTGCTACTGTTGTCGAGTGGTTAAGTCTAACTTAGACGGTCAGAATTTGGACGGAAAGTGAATGGCTACGATCTATGCAACACCGCGTCGAACTAATCAGTGTTGCTGTGGTCGAGTGACTGAGACTAACCCGTAGGTTAGTATCATACACTCTAGCAAGGGGTAGTGAAATTATGTTGCTAAGTCATAGGAAATACCACGTCGAAGTGATTGAGACCAACGTGTAGATTAATATCATACACTCTGGCGAGTGGTATGACAAGAATGTTGCTATGAGCTATGACCTACGTAACACCGCGTCGAACAGGTCAATGGCACTTATGGTCGAGTGACTGAGACCAACTTTGTTAAGTAAAGGATTGAGTCATACACTCTAGCTGCATAGGAAGTAGGTAAGGTAGGAGAAGAAGACAAAGGTATTATGAACACATGCAATAGAACAGTATTGCTATATATGAATATCCTGACACATTAAGTTGTAGTCACCGGGCTGTCGCTATTGCTTATATCTGGGCTTGGCTTGCTTGGCTCGGCTTTGCTGGTCGCTCGGCTCTGCTGGCTGCTGCTGTTGGATGGCTTGTCTTAGAGTTCACAAGGAACTAACATATTCTATGCAATACAGTGGTATATATATAGGCGTGAGCCGCTACAGAATTTGTCTTCCTTACACGGTCTCTGTGGAGCCACTCACACGATCAGTTGTTACGTGTTACGATCCATCATACAAATCAGTGAAGCAGCAGAAGTTTTTACATACGCGGCGAGCCAAGCTGTATAATACTAAAGTCCCCTACTGTTATGTGCCCACGCTATATGCGTTCCCATAAAATAATTGTAAGTTAACAGCAAACAATAACCAAATATCTTTTCGACCACTGTGTCTCTATTTATTGCATGGACGTAACAGTCTGCATACAATTTAATTATATTTACATTTTGTTATTATAAACTGGTTTCTTACCAGTGCCCATGCTATTACAAGTAATTAATTTTATTCAAAGTAACGTGATACGTTACAGGTTATTAGTAAAAGTTTTCAAGTAATATTTTGATTGCTCAAAATTCGATCATTATTTTAACCAACTAAACTGAAACTGAACCAAACTCTTAATACCATACGAGGGCTACGTTTTTTTTCCAGTTTTTACAATATTAAAGACAGATTAGACTAATTTTTTAGCAGTAAATTTCCATAAAAGACATAATTCTTGTTCGTATATATTGAATTAAAAAAAATTGCTTATTCATGCTTATTTAAAAGAATGATATAAACTATTGCTTTAGTATAAAGTTAAAATCATAAGTGCTTTCTTATAGTGTTTCTCAAAAACCGCATGGGGTTTCACTTGACAGCGTGCTAGATACGTTTAGGGAATAAAAACAAACGCCACCACTACACATACTAGCTTAGTAAAAACGCTTTTTTCTCTTACAGGAGTGATCATGTACAGTTCATACACTGAATGCAAAAATGAGATAAATAAATTTTGGTATTGCAGTTCTTGCAGATATGTCAGTTCTGCCATAAATCTATTTAAATGGGCATTGTATTGCAAATGGACAAGTTGTCACATTGTTTTGATTTCTTTTACGGAGATCACATCTGGTATAATATCAAATCGTGTTTATAATTTTCACAAAAAAAAAAACTCTTAATGAGCTCATTTTCATTTACAGCTGTTATCGCATAGTAAATTCCAGTTGTTAATATGGAATCTTGAGTTGTTTGTTCTGCAATAATTCAAACGATTTTTATCCATTTGCGGTCACTCAAAGATGCAACTGGAAATATTCTGCCATTTCTGGTTTTCTTTTTTGTAAAAGTTGGTGGTCATCATCTGTATCATCAGCAATGCCAGGCATCCTCTTAATTGAAGAATATCCAATATTAGCAAGGGTACAGGGAGGAAGGTGGATTTAAAAAAAAAAGAAATATTTTTATAAGAAAATACAAACTAAAGTGCACGAAACTTTATTATAAATCTTATTGAACAATAATTGCACTCTATTGGATTGTTGCCCGAACCTGCTTATAACTTTTTCGATAAATTCCGGATCGTCTTTAACACTATTTTTCTGAATACTAAGCATACAAAGCCCACTTAATCTTTCATCACTTTTAATCTTTCAAAATCTTTCATCACTAGATCGATCACAAGACTTGAAGCTTCGCAGTATATTAAAGTACCGTTCGTATTGTTTAAGAATAAAATGACTTCAGCTGGAAGCATTTTGATTGTTCTGTTGGATATGGAGTCTTCCCATGGTGCCTTGTTTGGGTTTATTGTTTTTATTTTGTTTGTAACATCTTCCGGTTCGAACCAGCTTTTCTAACTTGGTTTTACTGTCTCTATTGTTTTTGTTTAATTGGTCGCTTTGCGTTGTATTTCCCTTTCTATTTCCTCATTATTGTTAAATTGCCCAGTCATGTGATTTGCTATTGCTTCAGCTTTTGCCTCTATATCAAAATGCTTTTCCCCATTTTCTGTTATTAAAGGAGCATTTGGCTCTTTGTTTCTGCGTATTTACTTCATTAATTTCCAAAAACTGTCTTTGACCTCGTTTGCTTCTTGAATTTGTGTTTCCGAGATAGCTCCTTTCTCTCAACATTTCTCATGTTATTCTTTGCATACTTCAATATGCTTTTTTGTCTTTTGGATCATGTGATCGTGCCCACTTCTTTTTTGCCTGCCAATAATCCTTTACATTGGCTTTCTCTTGAGTGTTTAATTGCTATTTGTTTAGTTCTTTTACTGTTACGCAACTTTTAGCCATTACTTCTTGAATTTTATTATGACCTCTTGCACTTCTGCATTTATGTCATTTTTTGTTACTAATTCCTTCTCCGGCTTGAACTTTTCTCTGCTCTGCACGATCGTAGCCACGTATTCGTACACGTATCGTAGCCAGCTGAATTTCTGTTCATTTTTTGTTCCATCTATTGGCTTTCATATTAGCTAACAGTGGGTCCGAGTCCGAGTTTAATGTTTAATGCAAAAATTCCTCTGGGTTTGGTTTATTGGTTTGTTTTGTGAGTTATGAAGATATATAAAATCTCACCTCTTCCTCTTCCGCAGAGGGGTATGTTTGTCACGGATTCCAGAGCTTGGGTGCCTATATTTGTGTATTTACGTGTAAATTGATGTATACACTTATCACTTTTATTAGTAGATCGTAAATGTTGTGCTTTGCATTTTGATCGCCTCTTGCCACAGTTTTCCCTAATTCAAATACCGCTAGTAGAACATTAGATGGATTCACAACTAGTTTATTTATTGAAAACCAGCTGTTGAATGTTTGCATTAAGTTGTAATAATTGATTAAGATTTTGAATTCTGATAATTAAGCTAGTGTCATCAGCATAATTAATCAACACGAATAGTTTGGATACGATTAATAGGTCATTAATATAAATGAGGAATGTAAGTGGAACAAGAATTCCACCTTGTGGGACCCTATATTTATCATAAGATGACCAGACTCCAAACGACTACTAGATGATTCATCGGGAAGTGTGTTCAGTTAGTTAAAGACGGACATAGCCATTCAAGAGCTTGATTTCTCACTCCGTTTAAATATAACTTATCTAGAGAAGACATTTTTGTCCATTGCAGTTAATGTGGTATTTGGGTATTCAAAAATTGTAGTATCCATGCTACGTCCTTTGATAAAATGATAAAACCATGTTTTTGTTAGCTGAGAAAATTGTTCTCGTTGAAAAAAATTATAAGTCTTTGAGAAAAAACATATTCTAGTAACTTTGACACGGTATTTCGTATACTGCGGCGTGCCAGAAATTATAAAATGAAATTAAAATACAAGTCTAAGCGCAACTAGTTGGCAACCGTAATTACTATTACATATTTTAATTGTATTTATTACAGAGGAGAAAAATATATCAGTTTTGTAAGATTTACAAAACTGATATATTTCAGCGCTAGCCGAAACGGAAACTGGCTGCATTCCATAAGTAAAGTCAAGCGAATGTCAAGGCCAAAGGCTGCAGTTTCTAATTGGGGAATAAAAACATTCCTAAGAGAATCAATATAAGGAACAGTTCTAGTTCCAGCGCCCTCAATTAAAAGTTAGAAATAAAGTAATTCAATTCGCGTTTACATATTATATGATTTTCAGATGAAGTAAGTCGGACGATATAAGAATAAGAATGTAAGATCTTTTTATTAATTATTATATTTAAATAACTTTGCATGGGTTGATCTAATAATTAAAGTTAATAGTTTAAAATAAGCAATACTTTAGTTACTAATTAACTTTAACTTTGTCGATTTAATTTCTATTGATTAAGTTGAAGGTATAACAAAAACTGTTACTGGAATGAATTACATTTTAATAAATTGTCGCCATACATTAACAATAAATACTTAAAATACCGCATTCTCTAGTCAACTAAATGTTTCCTTAAATTTAATTATCTTAAATTGAATCTTTAATTTATTTCCAGAGTACAACCACAGTATCTCCAGAGTAATATTAAATGATCTTATACCTTTGAGTTAAACTCCTTCCAGTCATTATCCCTGGCGGGGTGTGACAATATCGATCTATAATTATCAAGACTCTGCGTATCACCCTTTTTCTTATAAAGTGGAGTTATATGTGCATGGTTTATAGTGGTTGGAAAATTATCTTGCTGCAATGAATAATTTATAACACGGCAGAACACCTCTACATTTTTCTTTTACACTCAATGGAATTTCACTTTTAACCGTAGATTTTTTATTTTTTAACTTGTCAGTTCTTTCAGACTACATTTTCGTTTTTAGTGACATGAGTTAATTCGAGACCTACTTTATTAAACGGAAGATGGATATTATTAACGGAAAGTGTTAAATTGCCATGCATTGTTGGAGTACTATTCAATTGCGAATTTAAGTCGTTAATTGAGAAATTAGTCACGTTAAGTGTTAAACTAATGTATTCAATTAAAAAAACTATGCCTAAATTAATTCTGGGTGCAATGGATTAATATAATTTTTATTGCGAATTGACCCCATTATTTCATATGTTTGATATACATTTATCAAAATTTGTTTAGCGCGAATATTCTATGATCTCCTCTACTCATCTGAAAATCCTTCTTTGTTATAGTCTATCCGCGTAAAATGCTTGCACTATCACCGTAACGCGGGAAAGAGAAGGCAGGATATATGAAAGGGAGCGAAATACCGGAAGAGCCATCGTACAAAACAGAAAATCTTTCTCTCCAAAACACCAACGAACTGTCGTTGAAAGCCTAAAACTTGACGGTGTAGTAGAAGTGATGGAAGTAGAAGAAGAAAGAAGAACGTGAGTATACGAGATGCGAGAGCGAAACAAAACAGCGTGAAGCGACGCATGTGCATCTCGCACGCGTTTTGGACTTATACACAATCGGGCGTCGTTTCGTCCGCGTGGCGACGCCAACGTTTTTGGTCCAGTGAGACGCCAGTATCAGCATCTGCAAGCTAACTTCGCGTTATAACTTAATAATATTTCGCGAAACACGCGCATACGACTCTTTTGATCGCGACCGTTTACGTGCACACTTCCACTTGTTATTGTTTACATTGTTTTTTTATACTGATTTCAACATATTTCATTCCAGTGCATATTATAAATATTAACAATAAACATTGACATAAACTGTAGTATACTATTACAATATCTACTTACAAAGCTAACAGACATAATTCGATCCAACATTTACTTCCATAACACTCAATTCCATTAGAAAAAAATATAATTTTACAATTCTAAGGATCTTGCTCGATCTAATTTATTAAATACAATTCTAAGATTACTTAGATCAGTTTTACTTAGTGGCACTTTGATAAAACATTAAACCTGTATAGAGCAGATTTGTTATTATGAATATTTTGATTAAAGATTTGAGAGTTTGGAAAATCGTTAGACATCTAGGAGCTAGAACTTTAATCTGATTTCTTCTGAATACATATGTATAATTTTAAAATAAGTAAATATGTCTTTTAAATTTTATAAGGTGTCTGTATGTGTTTTGTTAAGAATATAATTGGTCCAGATTATAACGATTATCAAAGTTAGAAAAATGTTTGTACAAAGACTTATTTTATAAATCCAATAGTTTTATTCATCATAACATTTAACACTTTTCAATCTCTCATGGCTTTCAAAGTGTTGCTCTGTACCGGATATTACATATCTACTCCGATTTTTTGTTGTTCAAATATTTGATACGAGTAGAAGACCGCGCGATGTCGTTTAATCTAAATCGTGTACCATTTATAAAAATGTCGATGTGCCAATTTTTCGTGGTACGTATAAAGTTTATGATGTGTTGGTACCTAGACCGGTGATAAATCGTGTAAATGCGATCAGTTGTGCTTTCATTATTTTCATTCATATTATTATTGGTGGCTGATAATTTGCGTGTTTATGGAATGGTTTAAAACGCGTTTGATCCGTTGTTGCGTTTTTTATTTTCCGTTGTGTTCTTTTGTTTTACTTTGTGAGCATCTCTTGCTTATTTAGTTGTGGAACCAGATTTCTTTTACAGACTACGGTAAGTATATTTGTATAGGCACTGCATTCCGCGCTTTATACTGCTCAGAATAAGAAGCCTCAAAAATTGATTTGCTTGATGTTTCTTTAATAATAAAATATTAAGCGTGTAGCAAACACTTACTTAAATCGGGTAAGTGTTCTCTTGAAACTTAATTCCAGCTGAAACTATATTTTCGTAATCCCGATAAAATTAAATGTTGACGGTAAACAATAGAGACATTAAAATATAGAATTGAATTTACATTAAACCCATTTTTATCATCATTGGTATGATTCCACAAAATAATAATTCAAAACTTAATAAACTTAATAATAAAGTGGATGTAATTGCTCTGTTGAAATTATTAATATACAAGATATTTTTATTTATTATCAATTTATCTTGTAATTATTTGGAATATAAATTATTAGATACTGTTTGGGTTTGGTCCATGGTTACCATGGTACACATCTCAAATCTGAATTTTATTATAATAAAAATAAATGGGACAGGAAGTGGAATAAGAGGGAGCAGAAACTTTTATTCAGTACAGCAAGATTAGACTTTTTGTTAGAAAAATAAAGGAATTTTTGGAATTATACGAAAGTCTACAGTCGAGTGAGTATGGAATGAAAGAGTAGGTTCATTATAATTTTGAATCGGTACACATATTTATTAATAAAGAAATATTAACAATCTGCAAGAATTGCAGTTTCATTCATCAATTTATTAATTTATTATTAATCATAGATATTTGTTCTGAATTTATAAATTTTGTTCCGGAGATAACATTTCTTCTAAAACCGCCTTTGGTGCGCTAATTATTTACCAATTACTTTTTTTCCTTTCTCTCTAACCCATCTCTAGTTTTGATTTTACTCTCGCAAAACCGAAAACCGTAATGAAGATGATAATCCCCAAAAGTCTTAGGTCACTTATTGTGCTATGTTTTCGTTATTTTCACCATTAAATCCAAATACATTTTTTATTTGGAAGTTGCGTCAAGGCCATACCGTACAAGTAGCCTGGTGAAATGTAGATTGGCTTTGTTCATTCTTTAGCGCGTGTTAAATATTAGTAGATTTACTTTATGGTCTAATGAGATAGGAAAATATTCCACACGTTCTTAAAACATCTTTTAATTTTAAAGCAAATAAATGATTGCCGAAATGATGAAAGTGAATTGTTTTAAATAAATCTTTATTTTCTTTAAAAAAATTTGGTTAAATTTATTAATTTTTTCCTGAATAAATGAATTTTGAAAATCTACCCCGTGACAACGAGAAAGCATACTATTTTTACCTCGAATAATTAAGACAATAACCGAACTAGTATCTTATCAGTCACAATAAGTTTAGGGATGACATGGTCGGGTTCAATAATAATTTCGATAGTCATCTTCGCTTTTTTATCGCCGAAAATGAATCGATGTTGATACAGTTCACTTAGAAATATTTGATGAGTACCATAACTACTCATTCAAAAAACTATTAATTCAGTTATTACTTTTATAGATTTTTGAATCCAAATAAAATTAGAAAGTGTTTCCTTCTACAGCTTACCAGGATCAACTGCTCGCATAGGAAAGGTTTTCCCCATAATGAATAATATATCGACGAGATATAATTACTTTTTTCATTGTAATCAACATATTTGGGTACAGATAATTTTGTATAGTTTCGAAAAGGTACCATCATAATATACTTTGAAAGGTGTTTCTGCAAGTCTAGAGAATAAAATACTGTTTCTTAATACCATACTTCCCAAAGCTGTTACCAAAGCTTCACATCTTAAAGCCTTTTCTAGTACCATAGATCAGTGCATAATTTGAATGCAATACGATGATTTTTAAGGGAATCGTTTCGCGCGTTCAAATTTTCCACAAGAATTCTCAAGCCAATGTATAGTTAACAAATGCTACGAAGTTGCACTCTATTGGAGACTAAACTATTGTTATTTACACTATATACCAAACACTACTGGAACATCACAGTAGAGTAATATCGTATGAGCAGTAGCGCAGCAAGGTCTCCTAGTGCGGAGTGTTGGAATGTTTTTATTCAATTTATTAGTAAAGAGGGCAAAAAGTGAATTATTAAATAAATAATTTTTAATGAATAAAAAAAAAGGTATTAAAAAGCCAGTTTAAGATTCAATCTAAGAATCGTTTTTCATTGTAATAGTAGCGTTTCTCAACCTTTTTTGGTCCGGTATAACTTGTCAAAAAATTTCGCGGACCCGCGGTTTTTTTTTTTAGCAAAACTTAGTATAAGATTTTCTTTAACGCGGACGGTGCCGGTCTTCCGATTGAAAATAGCTGGCTTAGACAATAGCATAAACTAATGTTTTCAACCTTCAATCAATCTCCCTCTTTATTTTGAAAAATCTGACAATTTTTAGCGAATTTCGCAAACTGTTTTCTGAGATCATCTTGGGATTTATTTTTAAGTATTCCATTTTGATACATGATTTCATCCAGCTAAGGATTTAATTTATGGAAATTTAAAGAATTTATATACTTCTGTCCGGAATTGCACTGTAAGAAACAGAAGTGTCTATTGTATCGGCTTATTCTATACCGTTATTTCTATATTATATATCTTACATAAATGTTCAGATTGCGATTGGATCAAGAGTTTTTTGTTTGCGTCAAAATATTAATAAGAAATGTCATAGTTTCATGATTAAATAGACGTAGGGCATTTTAGTTTGTAGATTATCTTTTTTTGTTTGGTGAATGTTCAGAATGCGATTATTTTGAATTTCGAAATAATCAAATTTAGTCTAAAACAAATTTATCTTTGGCTAATTTATAGTGATATTCTTAGGTACAGTAGAATATTTATAATCTGTCAGACATGTGGCCAAGGCTTGTCGGTACGTGAGTCTGTCGGACTACTGAAGGTATTTAATAATCATTAGCAAAATTCATCGTTTAAGCATAATATCTTGGACCAACGTTTCTCAAGAATAGAAAAGGGAGTAATAATGTTTACGCAAAGTTGAACCAATTACTCGGAAGATAGCTTATTGGGATTGGATGTGGAGCACACATAGTTCACAATGCTTAAAACTGCCGCAGATTGTCTTCCTCTTGACTTCGAATGCATCATTGTGAAATTTTTTTCATTTTTCTACATCTACTGCGTTCGAGTAGAAGCTTAGAAAGAGTTTTGCAATTCAACTGACACAGCGTATCACAGACTGCTGGGCTACTGTAAAACAAGGTGGCTTGCCTTAATGCCCACGCTTGAGAGAGTTCTCAAAATGTTCCAGTCTTTGAAAAGCTATTTTCTGAGCATCGAGACATGCCGAGATATTTTAAAAACGTTTTGAAAATGTTAACATTGTAAATAATTAATGTGTAGTTAATCAAAATGAATGTAACTGTTAAAATGTAAACAAATATTATGAATTCCGCCCTAGAAAGAATAAAATTAGCATACTCAATTGAGAGTAAAGTAGCATTTATATGTCAACGCGGGTAAGGTATTATTCTGTTAATTGTAAACCTACTTTGTTAAAAACAGAGCTATTACACTCATAGAATACGAAATTACATTTATAGAATTCCATTTATACTCATATTCCATTTATAGAATATTTGCTTGAAGATGATAAGAGATTGAACCTCAAATATACAATGGCGTGTAATTTTTCATTCATTTAAAACTATTCATAATTAAACTAATTAGAATTCGATTCGCAATTCTTTAGAATATAAATACAGTAGCGCCCCGGTTATCCGAGCCCCCAAGTTCCGGGTTAACCAACGTATGAAGTCCCAAAAAAAATATTTAAATTCGTTCGGAAGTGCCGCGCAAAGCGAATCCATAGCGGCAGTATTGTACGTTGTACAATACTGTGCTGTATATTTAGTCCCGGATTTATTTACAGTAGTGTAAAAATAGAAACTGCGCAGGCACAAAGGATTGTACTGGTAAGCGGCGGCCCGCACAGATCGTTTGCCTCCTGTCACTTGCTTGTTCATTATCAGTTGCTTGTTCATTATGCTACTGTAGAGATTCGATAAAAGAACGATATTTAAAATAGTGGCTTCAGATTTAGGTGTGGGAGAAGTGACCGTAGAAGACTGGAGAAGAAAATTGGTTGAAATCGAAAAATGCTGTTCGCGTAAAGACAACGAGAGTGATAAACGAAAAACTATGAAAACCGGAGAGTTTGAAAAAACTTCAAGTGCCATGTTTATGTGGTTAATACAGCTCCGGAGCAAAGGAAATAGAGTGAGTGGACCTATGCTACAGGAAAAGGCTATTGAATTCCACTAAAAGTTTAAAGCCGGAGAAGAAGAATTTATAGCAAGCAGAGGATAGCTTCATCGCTGGTAACAAGGTTTGGAATTAGGGAGCTAACCATTTCTGGTGAGAAGTTGTCGTCCAAACATGCCATCGTACTACATTTCAGGGACGGATTTGAAGCTCTGATTAAAGTTTGAGGTTTCTCACCTCAACAGATTTTTAACTATGACAAAACGGACGTGAACTACCGTATGCTTCCTACAAAAACACTTGCTTCTAAAAAAGAGGCTTCCGCTCCTGGTTTTAAACGGTCAAACGATAGGGTCACTCTCATGGCTTGCTCTAATGCTAGCGGAGATTGTAAGTTAAAGTTAGTGATGATAGGGAAATCCTCCAAGTCCTGTGCTTTCAAAAATGTCTCTATTCCTAGCCTGCCTATGCTGTACAAAAGTCAGAAAAATGAATCTGTGAACGCTAAAATTTTTAATGACGTTATTTAATGTCTAAATGTTTAATAATGGTTTTCACTGACTTTGTGCCACAAGTTGAAATGTTTTTAAAACAAAACAACCTGCCTCGAAAAGCGCTTTCAGTACGCTTTTAGTCATGGACAACTGACCTGCTCATCCTGACACATAAGAAATGGTTTCTGGCGATATTAAGACCATGCTTTTACCCCCACGCCTCTTCTCGAGCCCAGTATGTTGCAAAAACCTGAAGCGTAACTATAAACGTAAACTTTTGAAAAGCCTCATTAGCACAATTAATGAAGGAAGCGACGTCGTACAGAAAAAAATTAAAACGAAAGATGTTGTTTACATGTCAGCTGAGGCATGGAACGAGGTGAAAAGTTCTACTCTTCAGAAGTCGTGGAGGAAGTTATTAAACATCACGGAATATGAAGAAACTTTGCCCATAGAGCATGACGATGAGGTCGACCTCAGCCTTGCACAGGTAGCTCAGAGGTTAGCAGATGAAACAATCACTGAAAACGATGTAGTCGAGTGGACCAACGGAGATTAACAATTGGAAGTTACTGATGAGATGATTGTGGAGGCAGTGCGTGTAATGGATGAAGAAAGTCAAAGTGTCACTGTGAAGGATGCACACCGATAGAAAAAGCCATCGAGTTCCTAGAGCAACAAGTTGTCTCAGAGACAACTTCAACAGACCGTTAAACAGAAAACACTTATGGACTTATTCAAGAAATAACTTTTTTAACTGGAACATGCACTGTATGTAGTATGTGTTTTTTTTCATTTTGAATTTTTATTTTATTTTTATTTGTTCGACATATTTTCATTTGATAATACAGTATATGTCTTTTTTCACATCTCTGACCACATTTTCATTCATTTCATCAGTTTCCATACATTTCTCTCTCAATTTTTGACAGAGTTCGTGCTATATGAATTATACGTGCTACCGAGGTACCCTCGGATAATCTAGGCTCTACTGTATGTCCATTTTGTCAAAATATATCATTTGGCTGAATAAAATGCTAAATTTTCTGAACATATATTCAGCATGTTCTTTGTAATAGAAGCTCGAAGCAAAAAATAACTGTTTTTGTCGGGTAATAAAAGGGATTCAACGCATTGACTAACACCCAATTTTGTTTGAATCATTAGAGGGTAAAGAATTTCTAAATAAATGCTAATACATTAAAATTGCAAATAACTATTTCTTATTTTAGTGCGCAATAAACAAATATTTTGTTATATTGGTGTCCTGGTCATAAAAAATGCACATTCTTTATATCTGGAGCATGTGAAGTTGTTTCTATGAATGTTTGGAGTTAGTGCGCACTGAATTTTTGATTTTAAATGTGTTTTAGGATTGCCTTGTTATCATTATTTTATTTCTACCACAACTGCGAGTCTCGACCTATTTCATATTAACATTGAGGAATACATAAAGATTATTCAGGAAAAATCATAATTCCGTAAATTATTTGATCATACCTCGTACATTCATTAAAGTAGTGTTTTTAATACTATTGTAAGTTCTCCCAGAGGAAGTTTGTAGCTAGTAACAAGTGCTTCAATTGATGATGGCCTCGTCACACCCCTAATAGCCTCCCGTTTTGTCATACGGAATCATTTCATTATTACACTGAAAGTTTTTCTGAGCAACATGCGAGAATGAAAGTGTTCAATTTATACATCTATCTATGTATAGACCTGTGACCTATGTTGTAGGATCAACTAAAATAAATCCGCTTCTGCGAGAGTCGTGTGGGTTAGGATTCTTAATTGTGATATGAGCGAATATAAGTAGGGATTTTGAAATTAAAGATGTTTATTTATAAAACTATATCTATTAATTAAACAACAAAATCGGTGAAATGCACAAG
>WYDF02031630.1:0-12792 GCA_009867245.2 Adranes taylori
TATATATATAATGATTTATTCACCTCAGTTACTGAAACGAGACGTAATACAGAATTTTCAAACTTTATTCGTTTCAATCGTTATACTCAACAGGGGCGTACGCAGAAACAAATTTCGGTGGGGGTTTCTAGAAAAATTTGTTTGACAAACATATTTTTCGAGGGTGGGGTACTAGAAAATTTTGCTTAAAAAATTCTTCAACAAATACAAGTATAACTTTGCTCACTTTTCAGGGGGATTTAAGCACACTAAAACCCGCCACTGCATATGCGCCTTATATCCTATATGGCACCGTTGGATTTCTAGTGTGGCAACCTTCTTCCAAAGTTTCTAGTGCAACGTTTATAAACTTGTACATTTAGGTGCAAACGTTCCAAATGTTTTTATTTTGGTACTAAGACGATAATAGGTAATTATAATAGGACTTCCTGAAAAAATAACAGTTTCTTTGGACATAGATTTCATAAATTTTATACAACCATCGATGCAACATAAATCATAATTGCAAGTGAAAAATTTGTAACTTTTAGAAATATCTTAAGTTAAAACGCAATGTAAAACTGAAATAAATCTTCTATTAGACTTTTGAAACAATTTTTAGAATATAACAAACAAATTATAAATATATATAAAATAATATTAAAAATATTTGACAATAATAAAATTCTGATTTTTCTTAAAACTTTGTATGTAGGTAATAAATAAAAACAAAGGTAAAAATTCTGATTGAACAACCAAACAATGCAGTACCAACGTATAAAATTGTACTAATTTTGTCAGTTATCATGTGTAAAGCAATTTTAAAATTGACGGTAACGCGAACGCTGACGGGAAACGTGAACAAAAACGCGACAAGTATATTTACATCTAAACGCAAACCTGTAGTTACGATTATTTTTTTAACAGTGATTAACCGAACACTTCGTATTCACAAGGACGAAAATGAATCTTTTTTGTACTCTGATGGCTGCTAATTGTATTTCTGTCTAGTTATACCCTTTGTACTACATTGTGTCTACAACCATTCCAATAGAATTTAAATTATTAAATAATATGGTGAATCTTTCTTCATTCATTGACTTTTTATTATAAAGATAATATTTGATTCCCATCTGTTTTTCAAATTTTTCTTTATTAGTACAATAATTTTCCTTTCTCATCACGAGCCTAATCACAAATATAATCTTAAAATCGGTTACGGGAATCTAAATGTTCTTCTTTCTCGTCGACGCCCCGTTATTGTAAAATGTATGAAACGGTTACTATATTTTAACTTAACGTTAACGTTTTCGTTCGCGTCAATTGTAAAACAACCTTAACTTTTAAAACTTATTTCCTAGATAATTACTATTTTATTACGGGAATCAGAAAATGTAACTAAACTATTTTTCACCAACCAATAGAGTAAAATCAGATTTGGAACACCCTAAGAGAAGGAAGCCCTAATATAAATCTGGTATGTAGCTTCGTAAAGGCCTAAAGCATTTGATAAACCAACTAAATTAAAATTATGTTAAAAACGTAATTGTTAGGCATCAATTAAGCAAGGAACTTACTCTACTGTTTCGTGAAAAAGAGTTTAGAAGAAAACGTTGTTTTGGAAAATGAGATTTAAACTATTTAAAAAACTAGAGCCAAACTTACATTTTCATTATTTTCGTGTTCATTACTCTTAAAACCATAAAGATTAGCTATAAAAGATTACACGTTTTTGATTACGTCAAAACAAAACTTAACAATCTAAATAAAATAACATAACAATTTTACGCATTCAAATATGGCAATGTAAATTAAAATAAAAAATCCTTAACTATGCATTATGCTACAATATGCATTATGCTACTATGCATTATGCTATAATCATCACTACAAAAAGAATATACAAAAAGACTGGAATTTTAGGCCTGGCTGACAGTAACGAATTTGTTTGGATGTCTACTTTTACCAAAACAAATTATTTAGCATTTAATATCAAGTATGTATATACAGACAATTAAAAATATAAAACATTATATAGTAGTGTATCTGAGGCACTAGTCAAAGAAATTATTCAAATTTAAATAAATTTTTGAGTTCTCGTCTTTTTAAATTACCTAGCAAGAATTGCTTTACTGCGTGTTTAGTCAAAATCTAATAAATTCAATCAGCTAAACTTCATACAATTTTACCAAGCAGAATCTTGAAGCAGATTTTATATCTTACAATATGACCAATATTTTCTTATATAAATTATGTATTATACATCAAATTTTCATTGTGCTGTAAGTAGAAAAATACTCTGATAAAAAATTGAGGAATGAGCTTTTTTATTTTTATAATGTCCAGGATAAGCTCAAATAAACGTTTCGACAAAATTTTAAGGACATTCTGACGCAAGAAAAGAGACTATTGTGATTGAACTTCCCACGAAATTAGGATTTTAATCAAATGCCAGTTAAGCACAATCCCGAAGGTCCCTCAGTGCACTACTGAGCAATATTGAGGTAATTCGACATAAATATAAATTGAATTAATAATGTACTTTCTTCAGATGTAAAAAATAATAAATAAATCTTTAATAAATAGAAATAAATACATGTATTATATATATTTAAAAAAATTCCTAGTAAACTGATGTCATTTGTTATAAAAGTTCTAAGACTAATTTCATACTACTGAGACATTCGATGTATTAATTAGGTAATGTGTTTCCTTATCCTCACAAAGTCTAGAATAGATAAAAAGACTAATTTTAAATGTGTCTTGTTATTAAACAGGTTTTCCTTGGCTCAATTGAAAAGTCTATCTGTCAAAGTAATTATAAATTGTACAAATTTCTCTTCTTATTTTTAAAGTGTACACATTCTATGCAGTTTTATTAATTTCTTAGAATATATAATATTAATATTACAACAACGAAATTATAACTTATTCAAATTTATATTTATATTTATGTCGTTACAAATTTTATGAGTACGTATAGAAAGATTTAACTACATTCACAAATATTTCTCACGTTTGTTGCAAATAATTCAGGCATAGATTTGGAAAACGTGTTATTGTCCTATAAAATCATTGTTTCTGGATGCTCAATGAACTGACGGAAAGCCTGCAACCATTGTACACCTACGGCTCCATCTACAGTACGGTGATCACAACTTAAAGTAACTGTGGCATAGTTAGATTCTCGGAAACTGTAAAATGGAAAAGTAAACATTAATATCGAAAGCATTTCATACATTTGAAATTAATTTGTCTATTAATAAGTGAAGGGTTTCGTAAAAATTTGGGCTTATTTGTCGAAGTGTACACAAAAAGAGAGATTGACGAAAAAATTCCGTTTTAGTCTATTTTTGACATTTATACACGTAACTCGGAATAATTTTCATTTTCCTTCAGAACTAGTTTGGGTATGTTTGAGGTATATGCCCATTTGTCCACATTTATTTAAGCAAATCAAAGTTTGCTGAAATAGACCCTCTCTGGTCTATTTCAAGTTCAAATTATTCGGATAATCATTTGCACCGAAACTTAATATAAAACCAGCAGTGTCGTCTTTACGCATGGGCACACTGGGCACTGGCCAGGAGGCACGAAATTTTATGCCTTTAAGGTTTAATTTGTATGGGGCCTCCAATATAAAAAGTACCCAGGGCCACAAATATTGTAAAGATGGTACTGAATACCAGCCTGCAAATTAATCTGCAGTAGTATGACCCTTTTCTTGTAATAATATAAAAGCATCCTTGTTTCAGTCAGCAGGAATATCTTTATTTTCTAAACATTTTGTTAGAAAAGTTTGGCCAGTATAATAATACTTACTTCCTTCCTCAAATATTTCTACTATACCGCCATCCAATGATCATTTTTCGTAAAACATATTTTACTTCTTCAATATCAAGTAAGCTTGTAGAATTACAACTAGTATTAAAATTTGATTTCAATATTTTCGTTGTAAAATATGTGTTAAGATATAATTAGATTGAGAAGACTTGTATGCGTAACATGTGAATATAGAAGATACCTTATTCAAATAACCTGTTAATGTGATAGGCATTTGCAAAAAAACAAAAAACGTGATATTCAAAAACAAAACATATTGTAGTCTAATATTTAGCAAACAGATTATATATTTAAAATAAAAAACAGACGTAAAATGGTTACCCTTTATCATTATTTTCATCGGCAACAAGTCGTGATCGTCCGGCGCCAACGGCCAAAATGCAACTCTGCGGTGGATTGATAACAGCCGAAAAATGATCAACCTTATACATGCCCAAATTGGAAAGACTAAATGTGCCTCCCTGAAACTCAGGTGGTTGTAGTTTCCCTTCACGTGCACGCGTCGCTAGAGCTGTTAATTCTTCGCTGATCTGACGAAGACCTTTAGTTTCAGCTGCGAATATGATCGGTGTAATCAAACCTTTTTCTGTGGATACAGCCACGCTGATATCCACATTATTGTAACTAAAATATAAAATCTGTAATGTTTTAACATAAAAAAATGTTATAAGATTTAAGGTTAAATAGCTGCAATATAAACTGGAAAACAAATCGCATAAGGTGTAGTTTTTAGTCGCTAAAATTCGATGAAGCTGCAGCAACGGTCAGATCTGTCGGTGCGAAGAATATATGGGTTACAACAGATTATTACAATGTTATATATAAATGATAGAACAAACTTTGTCAAAAAATGGAGCTAGAGAAAATAAAATGGGATCTAGCTGAGACTAGTGATGTTAGATAACTAGGAAAAGATGTTTACAATTATGGTCCAGAAAAGATGTTTACAGCGATTTCAATGCAACCATACTGATAGTAGCAAATAGAATTATCGACTATTACTGCTCGTTAAACATTGGTTAAATTACATAACTTACACTTACAAATATTTCGCGTAGAGTAACTTATGTACGTCTGAAACTAAATAACAACTGTAATACTAAAGTTACCGAAGCTTATTCACGTTTATGGACTAAAATAGAAATGTTTTATGAAAACATTATAAAACGATGAAGTAAATTACCAATTCTAAGTGAAATTCGAATTGGTCGTAGTCGTATTGGAAATTTTAGTTACGACAAAAGAATCACTCCTCTTCATTTTCTACAACACCTTTGCACCGAACTCTCTCTCTTTCTAGAAAATCAGAGACAATAAAATTAATGGTGTAATTAAAAACAAAATATTAAATCATAAAAATGTTAAATCATAAATCATGAGTACAAAATTACAAATCATAAAAATGTTATAGATTTAAATTACTAAAGTTGAAATAGACAATGAATGGTCCGAGGTAAAGTTATTCTAAACAGGCATTAAAAAAAGAAAAGTTGTTCAAAAGGGCAACTAATCTACATCGACTAAATAACTTCTAACTCTCAGAACATAAAGAAGATGTTGGCTAACCGGTCTACGATTACTTCTAAACAATGTTTGTAAACGCAAACATACTTCAAAATAGTACGGGTACACAAAATTATATTTTACTCTTTTCAGGAATGTTTCAGAAACTCAGGAAATGCTAATTGAATTCCTATGAGATAAAAGGGACAATGTTTGGAAATACAATCCCAGACAGCACCAAAATAAGTTCTTAAATCGAAGAATGAGTATACATTTTCATAATCCTCGTATCAATCTGAGAAAGAAAGATAAAGTGAAAAGGAATTAAATGTGTTACGATTGTGTAATTTTACTTACTGTCTAATAACACTTTCCATCCAGGCAGTATTCGTTTCAGGCACTCTTTTACAAGCCATTGCAGAAGCTTTAAGCATAAAATCGGTAACAGAAATCTTAATTTTGTCTTTTTCGAGCATTTTGTTGACTTGCTGTCGTAATCTCAATAAGTTGTCCATTTCAATATCGATTGTAAGGTAGTAATGTGGAATTGTTTGCTTGGACTGTAGCAACCTTCTGGCAATTACTAACCGCATATTCGGGATTGGTTGATCAGTATATGTTGCCGACTTTCCGACGCTGGTTATGGATGATGCTGGTGATATTGTCGATTGTATATCAGGACTGGTTCTCGCTAAACGCTCTAAGTCGGAAGATGTTATAGAGTCATATAATCCGCTACCTTTACCTTATGGAAAAATAGAATTAAAATTGAAGATAACCCTTTAAATAGGGTTTATATTAAAATGTGAGGTAAACTACAAATATTTTAAAAATTTCCTGTTTATTTCAGGTACCCATTGGCAATGAATGACAAGATAATAAAAAAGAAATAAAGTTTTGATAAAAGTTAGTTAAATTCTAGTAATAAAAACCATAAAGTGCTTTAATAAGAGCTGCAGTTTTATTACTTATATTCACTGGAACAAATAAAAAATATATAACAAATGGAACGAATAAAACTTGGAAAATACGAAGTGAGATGTGTCGACTTAAATGAATGAGACATTTCAAAAGTTGATTTCTAATAATATATCTTGATCCTTTTAAATATGTGCTTGTAATAAACTGAACTAAGAAGGATGTTGAAAAATAATTATTGACAGATGACTTGAAAATTCATAATGACCCAATCATTTTATAGTAAAGACATTCAAAAGAATGGGCCATACATTTGACCATTGAGTAAGTAGAAATAGGGATATAAAGCAATGCTAATTTTCAGACTAAGAAAAGTGCGTAGACGGATACATGTTACCCTAATTGCCCTCTAACAACGGACGCACAAAGAAATTCAATACTTTTCATTCCAGATAATCCTTTTCATCAACTGCTGTTTCAATACAACATCATATGGTTCATATATTTGCTAATGAACACAGTGTAAAACAGCGCTTCCAATTTGTATTTAGTAAACTTTTTTTAAAGATAAATATGATTCTATTTTTATACATTTTAAAATAGAATAGTTATGCAATTGTGGTAAAAATATGAAAAACTTATTTCTTCAATAAGATTTTATATTAAAACATATATAAAAATAATTAGCATGTAATTAGCAGCATACATTCCAGCATAACTTTAGAACGCCTAGACTTACAACCAGATTTGATACACTTTCGACTATAGACTTATACGGTAATGTAATAAACTGTGGATGTCAGACGTTCTTAGAACATCTAGTCAGAATAGAAAGAATGAAATCTAGGTATTTATAACCATTAAGTTATAAGAACATGAAGTATGTTTACAAACAGCCGGTATTGATTTAATTATTTATAACAAATAAAACTTTTAATTATTTAATCAAATTAATATGACCGTACAATTATTGCAAGAAACAATTCGCCCATGAAACAATATTGAGATTATAATCGTCCTTTAAATGTTATTACGGATAGATTAAACGGATCTGGAAACAATATTGCGATTATAAATCTCAATATTTTTAGGAGCATTACAGAAATGATTTAAAATGAAGATTTGAGATCCTCTTTCTCGGAAGCTACTAAACCGATTTCAATCAAACTTGGTAGACTTTTTTCATGTTTTCATGTAGACTTTTTTATGTTAACCCTTTTCATGTTTCTTTGAAGTAAAATAAATATTTAAAATTAATGTTTTTGAAAATACCTCCATTCAGTGTCAAATCAAAGCGACTACCTATTATTAAATGAAAAAAAAAAAATCATTTTTACATCTTCTTTTAAATCTATATATCTATATAAAAAACTTACAGGAGAACAAAAAATCTAGAATCATGTTGTTTTCAAAATTCGTCAATGATTTTATTGCAAAATGTCAGCTGGAAAATAAGAGGGAGGTTAATGAGTGTGTGTTGGAACGTAGCCGGGCCAAAAGAAAACTCGTAGATAAAGGATTTGTACAATATTTCAAAGGATTCGACATGGATTGAAGAAGGAGAATGTGAAGAAATAAGGAAATAATTGACGTCAGGGTATAGTTGGAGTTTCCTGGCAGCAGAGAGAAGGTATGAAAGAGGTAAGGCTAGTGGGAGGACAAGGGGGATAAAGGAAAGTATCAAGTGGGAAGGAGGAGTTGGAGATGAAAGGAATTGTGGAAAGAAGAATAAAAAAATAGGAAGAAATATAGATGTACATTTGTGGCGGTATATGTGTGGAATGGATGCAAAGGACACGCGGGAAAATTGAAGGAGTGTATTGAGGGATGGAGGATGGAGAGTGAATGCATAGTATTAATGGGGGATGAGAGTGAGAGTATGAAAGGAAGGTGGTATGCATATAGGGATGAAGTAGAATATATAAACGGGAACTCGAACAAAGAATAAAATTGAATGCGGAGGGAAAAAGATTTATGGAATGGCTGAAAGAAGAGAATCTATATATGGCAAATGGTAGTATAGAAGACGAGTGGGAGGGGCATATAACATTTAAAGGACATGGTGCGGGTTCTGTGATAGATTATATTGTATTGAATGAGGGAGCGAGAGGTAAGATAGAAAATATGAGAGTGGGATAGATCATGGTATCTGATCGTTTCCTGTTGAAAATGAGAAATAGATGTAGAGGAAGAAAGAACGAGCTATGGCGAGAGGAAAAAGAAGGTATATGTGGAATAAGGATGGAAAAAAGGAATATAAGACAAGACTTGAGGCTGTTTGCTGGGAGGAGGTGAATGAAATGGATGAATTTATGGAACTAATAATAAACAATATAAAGAAAATAAGGATGGTGGGTAGAAGAGGAGAAAAAATACAAGAAGATAACAAAAACAAGGAAATGAAAAGATATCACGGGGTGAAATGAATGAGTGGAATGAATGGGTGTGCCTGTGGATGTGTGGAAGTGCTTACATGAGGACGACGTATAAGCGCTAACAAAGTGCATGAATGGGATATGGAAACGGGAGGAAAGGGAAGGTAGTAGATTATTGGAAAAAAGGAGCAATGATTCCAGTGTACAAAAGAGGAAATAGGACGGATGTAAAATGTTATAGAGGGTTAACGATAACGAATGTAGTGTACAGGTTATATGCAAAGATAGTAAATAGGAGTTTGGATAAAGAGATGAAGGAAAAAAAAGTACTGTCTAGTACGCACACAGATTTTGTGAAGGGAAAGGTACAATGGATAACATAGTGACCCACATTATTGAATTATTCATCACATCATTATACATTATTAACGACCTACATTATTAATCAGGAGATAGGAGAAGTAAGGAGGCTGTATTTGTTGTTTCTGGATCTAACATCTGCGTTCGACAAGTTACAGGGAGAATGTTTAGGGAAGAGGATGAATAAGGTTGGACTAAATAAAAGTGTGTGGATGAATGTCAAAGGTTGTATGATGAAGCAGGTGTACGGACAAGAGTTGGAAGTAAGGTGTCAGAGTGGTTTAATGTACATGGAAGAGTGCAACAGGGATGTAGGCTTGCCGCAAGCCTATTTAATATATACTTGTCTGATTTAGAATCGACGTTAAAGAAAGAACAAGGTGGATGAGTGGTGTTAGAAAGGAGAAGATATGGTCGCTAAGCTACGCGGAAACATTGCGATTATGAAAGAGATGAAAGAGATGGTTGAATGGGAGTCAAAATTGAAAATAATGGTAAGTAGGAAAAGGGGAAGAGAAAGTACAAGTGATTCGTTTGATAAATGGTAAGAAAGTTGAATGTGTAAAATGTTTTAAGTACTTGGGATATAAGATAAGTAGGAATGGGGGAGCAACAGAATATGATTGTGAGAAAGGTAGAGGTATCAGTTGAGTGGTTAATGCATGTGTGTAAGCGGAAATTTGATGACTCGGTGAAGATGATAGTGCTAAATGTGTATGTAAAAACTATTATGCTGTATGGGCGGTGGAAGAAAGAGTAGAAATAGAAAGGGTGAGAGCGTAATACATGAAAAGGATTTCGGGGTTGGATAAATGGTCTCCTATCTAATTTGTTTTACAAGGGCTAAATGAGCATACGTGCTGGGTAAAGCGAACTAAGAACCTGGTGAAATATGAAAGTAAGTTAAAGACTAGTGAGAATGATAGGACAGTGAAAGCAGTATATGAATGGTCCAAGAAGAGAATCGAAAAAGGTAATGTGAGGAATGAATGGGCGAAGGATAGAGTTGTATGAAAGTGTGGGTGGTCAATGAGCGAATTGAAGATAGACATAATGGAGAGAAGGAAATGTGAAGAAGTGGTGGAAAGGCTAAAGAGGGATGTTGAAGTACAACAGAAGAATGAGAAAATTAGAGAGAACAGATATAATAGGAGACACAAGGAAGTAATAGGTAATATACCAGAGTATGAAAAATCAGAATTAAGTATGACTGAAAAATTGACTTTGTTTTATGTATTACATTATTTTGTTTATCTCTATATATAAAAGGATACGCCCGATTAACTGACTGACTGATTATCAACGCCAAGCCCAAACCCCTAGACCTACAAAGTTGAAAATTTGGCAAATGCTTCTGTTCATGATGTAAGAGGGGGTTTTTCGAAATTCAGCCCCAAAGGGGGTTAAAATTTTAGGCTATTTCAGAAACGGTTAAACGTAAAAGCTTGAAATTCCGCTGAAAGACTCTTTGTTGAAATCTATTCGACACGTGTAAGACGAAATTTTTATTCTCTGTTTTTGAAAGGTTAAAAATTGAGGTCGAAACTGTATAAGAGAAAAATTTAAATTTCGTATCTCAGAAACCAATTAGTTTAGGAAGTTGAAATTTAGCAAGAATATTCTTCGTTAAAATCCATTAGACATGTGTAACACGAAATTTTTCAGCTCTTGAAGAGTTAAAAGCGTGGATCGTATCTATATATATATAAAGATACGCCTGATACACTGATTGACTAATTGACGCACAGCTCAAAGCCTTACACCTAGAAAGTTGGAAAATTGGCAAAGGCTTCTCCTCATGACGAAGTAAACATTAAAAGGGGATTTTTCTAAATTCGACCCGAAGGGGGTTACAGTTTTAGGCTATTTCGGAAACGGTTAAAAGTAGAAGCTTGAAATTCGGCTAAAAGAGTATTTGCTGAAATCTATTCGACACGTGTACGACAAAATTTTTAAAATTACCAAATATCAGAAACCAATTAGCTTAGGAAGATGCAATTTGGCAAGAACATTCTTCGTTAACATCTATTAGACAGCGTAAGATGAAATTTTGATGTTCAGTTTTGTTAAAAGCGGGGGTCGTATCTCTATATATAAAAGGATACGCCTTATACACTCACTGACTGACTCATCAAACCCAGCCCAATACCCTAGACCTAGAAAGTTGAAAATTTGGCAATGGCTTCTCCTCATGACGTAAGCATCCACTAAGAGGGAATTTTTTGCAATTAGATTCCAGACATTTCTTGTGCGTACTTTTTGCGCTTACTGTTTTCGGCTTGCGATTGCGCTTACTGTTCAAGCTATGAACAGGAAAAACAGGGGAAATCTTTAAAACGAAATTTTGATTTTCAGTTTTTGAGGTTGATGATGTATAAAACAAAAACTAAAATCACCGTATCTCAGAAACCAATTAGCTTAGGAAGTTGAAATTTGGCAAGAATATTCTTCGTTAAAATCCATTATATAGATGTACGAGGAAATTTCAGGTCTTGGCGGGGTAAAAACGGGGTCGTATTGAGCAAAAATTAATACAACCGTATTTCAGAAACCAATTAACTTAGGAAGATGCAATTTGGCAAAATATTCTTGCGAACAGCTGAGCACATCAACTTCTAGACCGTTCAACTGATCGCAATGAAAACTGATATACATGGTCGTAGCAATACGCTGTCCGCGCCGTAGGTTGCGTTAATGTGACAGCAGAGCTGTCATTGATATGTGATATGGCATTCGTTGATCCGTTGATATTTACAAATACCGCAGGCGAAGCTGGGATGGGACTTGCTAGTATGACAATAAAGGTTATTCTATCTATCTAACCAAAAAATTGAAATTTTCCAGACAGAAGCAAGTTTCCGGAATTATTTGGCATACTGCTTGAGGCGAGATTATCACTGAACATTTTCAGTATTCATAACTTCAACCTATATCAATAAATCGCAAAATAGCTGTAAGTCTCTCAAGAGGGCTTAATGTTTCCCTTAAATATGTATTTGGTTTGCTTATTATTATGTTTTGGTTATTCTTATGTTACTATTATATTTTGCATTTTGTACGATTATTTTTCTGGTTTCATTACTACTATTACTGGTGCCACTGCTAGGAGACCCTTTCCAGGCACTAATCATTCAGGGCATAAATTCATCTAAACGGACTGTTCAGTGTGTGACAAAAATAACCGTACAATTTTGGTTCGCGCGATTTGCACGAAATTTGTGGGCCCCTTAATAGGTGTGATTACGTTTGCATTTTAAACATACAAACAGGGGATATCAATTATTTATAGATTTTAATCTATAAACATTAATATATTTATTGCTTTTCATGTTCCCTAGATATGCTTTTTATGTTCCCTAGACTTTCCATTACCCTGCAAAAAATCGGTACTATTATATTGCATATTCCCTCTTTTTTATAAATGTGTAAATACTATAAATAGTATATGGATTTAAAAATATCAGCCTGAAATTTATTTTGAATTTACTTCATATTATATTTTGAAAAAATGTCACACGTATCGTTCTTATTTTTAAAACAAAATATGTACCATTAGATAAGATCAAAGTAAACAAACTAGGGAAACCCTATCAGAAACTATAGTCGGCAAAAATCGTTTATCTAAAGAAAAAGAATGTGTTATGAAAGCAATCTATTTATAAACACAAAGCCGACGTCGTAGCGATGTGGTTAAGATGACTGCCACCGCAGAGTCCCGGGTTCGACCCCCAGCGCATGCTATAGTTTGCGTTGTTGATCGAATCTAGGCAACTCACGTAACGAGGTCGGTAATTATAGGAGGAAGGTAACTATA
>WYDF02031641.1:0-12790 GCA_009867245.2 Adranes taylori
TTGTTAAAAGAAGAAAAGCTGCATACCTTGGACATATACTCAGGAACAATAAATATCGATTATTACATCTTATTATCAAGGAAAAATAGAAGGAAAACGAGGACCAGGCAGAAGACAATTGTCCTGGATGAAAAATATTAGGGACTGAACACACATGAATGCAGAAGCCCTAATAAGAACAGCCCAAAAAAAAAGAAGAGTTTGCTACAGTTATCGCCAATCTTCGATGAGAAGCGGCACAAGAAGAAGAAGATCTTTTATTTGCTTATTTTTCACTTTTTATAATAGGAAATAATTCTTCTAATCTTACAATTGTCTTTAAAAAAAAAACTGAACCTATACATTTCAGTTTTTCTTTATACAAAGCAAAGGAATATTATTAATTGAAGTAAAGTTATATATTTCACATTGAATGCAGAAAATTGTGAAAGTAAATTAAACTTACTCTTGGCTGACATGTATTACAACAACCACATCCAGCTGGTACTGTGAAAACTGTATTTGCTGGACAGTTGCTAGGACATCTTGGTTGCCATGGTGGACAACGATTGCATGCAATATAACATGTAATTGGAGATCTATATTGCAAACATGTGTTGACTAGTTGTAATTCGTTAGGCGAGCAATATGGAGAAAGATATGGTGGAGATGTCCGATCTGGTATATTTCCACCTATAATAGATCCAGAAATTACAAATACCGACGGCAAAACATTTAGAAGTGTAATAATAGTCTTCATAATGCTCCTAACTTTAAAATGTACCCCACACTCAAATTTATTGTCTTTATATATGAAAATGTTGGCTAACTATTTTTAACGGAAGATTGTGAGATCCAGATTATTGAAATATTTCTCAATTAGTTTAACTGATAAAAATATTTAATAAATATTTTTTGTAATTGCAAAATCTTATCAAATGTAGGCTAGATAAATGTAGTTATTGAACGTAACTTTACAGAGTTATTTGTAAATATTTAATTGTGTATTAATCAATAATTGATTAACTTTTTCAAACCAATTTTATTTGCTCATATAATTTTTTTGGCAGATTCCGTCACTTGCCACCTTCCATATACCATAAGTCAGAACTTTTATTGTATACCATCATTGAGTGAGTAATAAATAGAGATTTGAATTAATGTTTATAACCTTACCAGGAATGCTTGACTATATTAAATCAAAGGTGCCCTTCTGGAATATTTTGAGCATATGACAGCTCCACGACAAGGTTAAAAATATAGTCACGTATTTTTTTTTAGGGCGGAGGGTTGTTCTTTCCGATGTGACATGGGTGAGAGTGGATTTTTATATGGGTTAGTATAGCACTTTAGTTTAGCTACTTCTAGCAAAGGTATTAATTGAATAATTTGCGGACAGTTCTAATCTAAATCCCCTTGTTAGTCCACTTAATTTAGAATAAAATACTAGGCCGGACCATTGGTAAGTTGGACGTGCCGTTTATATTTAATTGTGCCTTTCGTGGGTAAGTAAGTACTGGTAACGTCAATCCTTTACGATAGTTATAAACGTTAATAATTCAGTCAGCAGAAATGAAACAGTTATTAAACTTAACTAAAATGTATTTGTCGTTAAAAATGTTTAAATGCAATCCAGTGACATGCTCATCCATTCCCATACGTTAAATAAAGTAATCAACACTTTGCAATTAATCAAATAAATCAACACTGGAATAAAAATGATTCTAGAATCTGTTTAGTTACATAAAAAAATGTTAAACTAGGTACTTACAGATTTTGCCGCTGCTCACAAACTATTTATTTATTATTTTAGAGTAACATACTACTAACTTACTTATTTATTTGTATTTCTTTTGGCTTTACCTTGATTAACAAACTCGTTAGTATTTGAATTAAAACTCGACTTTACTTTATTCATCAAAATTATACTCAGGTTTATTTACCTGAATTATTCCTAAAAATATTAATGCTAAGTACCGCGCTATAATAGCCGAATGCATAATAAAATACTTAATAAATTTATGATCACAGTATAATTAGACATGACTTAATTTTTTTATTTCATTATTAATCTAATATTATTTTATTCCACATTATTATTTAGCTACTTAGTTGGACATTACGACGTTCGGCGGACTCCCAAAATTACTATCCCTCTACTAGAACTGGACATCGTTGTTATACATACTGACCCCCTTTCACATACCGATATGCATATTTTTTGTCATTATTAATTTGTACATAACACATTCTAGAATCTACACATTCTAGTATCTACTAGAATCATTAACACATTCTAGAATCTTCACTATTTCCCTCTTCTGGTAAAATACATTTAGTCAATGTATTCCATTCAAGTGTCTACACTGCTGTCAGGTTAATTATGAAACTGTTAACAACTATTCATAAGGTCTATGCGTTAACAACTATTCTTGTATATTTTATAAATACTATATATTCAATCTTTCTGATCTAAAACTCAACAGGAACGTGGACTAAACTCAACGTTACAATATGTCGCTTTTGGAATCTGAAAAATGATTAAACTCTTCAAAACATTCATGTCGACCATTTTTTTGATAAAATCATTTCCAAAAAAGTATAAATTTTTGAAAACGAATTTTGATTATGAAATTGTCAATTTTGCATAAATCCAAAAAATATTGCGGCTCTCACCACACAATTCGTATTCACCATAAGATAAATAACACAATATTGTCAAAATTGGAAAAGAAACTTGTAAATTTTGGGAGAAGAAGGGGAGAGAAAATGTAAGAAAAGTCTACGGAGGGGAAAGCAATAAGGAGTGGTATGTGTGGCGTATGGGAGGCACAAGTGAGAAAAGGCGGGGATACGGGGAAAACGGAGGATGAAGTGAGTGTGGAATTAGACAAGATAAAGGAGAGAGGAGTTACAGGACCTGATGGTGAGCCAGGAAACGTGTGAAGGTGTTTGAATGGTGAAACTGTGAAAGTTGTGGCTAGAGGGATGAATGCATATGGAAGAGATAAAAGAAATACATAAGGAATGAATGAAACTTGAGATTATTCTAATCTATAAAAGGTATCAAGGTGCCTGACTGTTATGGGGAGATAATGTTGAAGAATAGGATATATAGGCTGTATGCACGAGTAGTTAATGGAAAATTGACGAATGAAATGGGGAAATGAAGGTACTGTCAGACACACAAACGGGGTTTCTTAAGGCAAGGGGAACAGCCGATAACATAGTGATGGTTAATGATCTAATTAATAAGATAACAAGTGAAGGCAGGAAACTATATACGATATGCTGCAATATTTCAGGTCATTTAAGAGTATAGATGAGAAGTGGATGATTGCCAAGTTCAGGTGTAGCAGTGATGAGAGAGGTAACAGGTACTGGATAGAGGTGAAGAAAAGAGATGCAAGATATGTGGAATGAATAATGAATGTGGGAACATTGGGTGAAAGAATGTGTGGAACTAGAATGGAAACATGAGGTAAGGAAAGAAACAATGAATTGGGAGCTATATTTTTGGCGTCAGGGTTAGAGATAAATAAGCGGAAGAAGAAACAAATACAATACAGATGTTTCCTTCTGCCGCTATGCCAGTGGGTGAAGGTTTCGATTGGGTTTTTTCTTATCTTTTAATGTGTGTTGCTCTCTTTCGTAATTTTATTTTCTAGGTTTAAGAAGAATAATGTTTTGTTTTTCTTTTCTGATTGTAAATGATTTGTTAATACCAATAAAGGTTAATTACTACTAAATTAATTCTATTGTAAATTTTGATAAATCTATAGATTCTTCAAAAAAAAAAAAAATTTTGCCTTATATACATTATGTGCAAAAATAGGTGGACCTAGAAGTGAACTTCTATGAGCCGTAAGCAAATATGTGGAGATGGGGAATTTATGGATTAGCGAATTTGTGCGGAGACAATTCTAAACTTCAAGGTGTGCTGGTCTATTATACAGAGCCCAAAATAGAGGGCTATCTCATAGCCCAAAATAGAGACAAGCGGCTGCAGGTCAGGATAGATTAGGGTCATGATAAATCACGTACCAATTAATTTTTACAACCTACCGAAGATGTTTTAAGTTTATACCAGTGTCCCGCAAATAAGTCAATTATTTCTCTTCTACTGCATGCAAAAAATTTAAATGTACTTACTATAAATTTTTGTTATTATTACACATGGGTTTTGCTGCCGCTGCGATATATGTCTGATTCCAGTGTCACTCAAGCAATTGAGTTTTAATTATGTTCCTTAATTTACAAATACCAATAAACTTGATTCAAATGTTTTCAGAGGTACATCATGTCAGTGTTAGTTTACATTAGACCAGTGGTCGCCAAACTTATGAATCTTCTGAGCTACCGTACCGTTTTTAAGTCCTACTATGAGAAATTGAAATTGAATTGTTCCTAAGGAAGAAACTGAAGTGTACTTGGTAATAAATAACAAATGTAAGGACTGATTTTTTTAACTTGAGCACGTCGTCGTCTTCGTTAGATTCACGTCTTCGTCTTCATCTTTGTTAGCCGTCTTCGTTAGATTTAGTAACTTTATGGAACTCTTTTTTGCCAACAACAAGTTTTTTAATGTTAGGAGAGTTGGTAGTGGCTACAATTCGAATACAGTTGTTTAAATGTTCATCAGTGAGCCTGTTCCTATACTTATTTTTCATAAATTTCATACTGGAAAAAGTAACCTCACACATATATGTAGAGCTGAACATTGCCTTTATTTTGAGACCAATCTGGACCAAGTTTGGGTATTTTTCTTTAGGAACAAGAGGTCAAATATTTTCAGAGTGTGTAGAAAGCGATTTTACAGATAAATCATTTTGAAAATTAATCAGTTCTATCTCCACTCCAGCATTCTCTTCTTGAATATCAAAATGATCCATTATACATGTATAGAACTCTTCAGGATCAATCTCGATAAAAGGCAATTTGACAAACTTACAGGCAATTTGACAATTAACAAACGCCCTGTTAATTGAAATCCTTTTGAAATCTTGATTCGTATTGTTTGCTGTTGTAAGGAGGCGTTGAAGGCCTTTGCTTGTCAAGGGTTTGCTTCAAACAGGCAAAGTGTTTGTATTCACCTTGAAGGATATTTTTTCCCACAGTTCTCGCTTTTTTGAGAATGAAGCAACATCTGAAATTGTTCCGCCAATATCTTTATCCTTATCTTGAAGCTGCAAGTTTAGGGTATTTAACTTTTCTGTGATGTCTGCGAGGAAAGCAAAATCCAGCATCCAAACCGGATCTTCTAGTTCACGGAAGGATTCGCCTTGTTCTTTCAAAAAATTTACTAAGGCAGGAAGCAACTCATGAAAACGTTGTAAAATTCTGCCTCTACTAAGCTAACGAACTTCCGTATGGAGCAGTAGATCACCATAGTGGCAATCTAGTTCAACAGTCAGGACTCTGAACAAACGTCTCTGAATTACATGTGCTCTAACTTTGTTCACTATTTTTATGACTGCTTTCATTACATTGTTCATACTTTAAAACTTTCCGAACAGTGACTGCTGGTGTATTATATAATGGTGAGACAGAAATTTGGGAAAGCTGTTGTCTTTACGACACAAGGTTATGAAACCCTTCTCTCTGTCTACCATCGCTGAGCTCCATCAGTTGCTAAACCCACCAACTTATTTATAGGAATATTTTAAGAGTTGATAAGATCTTAAACTGCTAAAAATATGTCCTGTCCTGTAGTACGTCCTGTAAACGAACGTACTGTGAATGACCAGCTCCTCTCTTACTTCTAAAGTATCATTAACCATTCTTGCAAAAACTGGCAACAGAACTGTGTCAACTATATCAGTCGATTCGTCAAGGTGCAGGGAGAAATAGCTGCAGCAATCAAAGTCAGTTTTAAGTTATGAGGTTACGTCAGAACTCTTATCCTAAACCCTTCTCATTACCGTATTTGCAGAACTCTGTACAGATTTAATAGTTGACATTATCTCAATTTCATTGTTGAAACTATCAAATAATGCATCTGCAGCTTCTAAAAATGCCGTTTTGATTATTGCACCATCTTCGTATGGTTTCTTATTCTGTGCAATAATATTTGAAACTCCAAATGACGCCTCAGTTGCTGCTTTATTTTTGTTTAATGGTCGTGAAAAAGTTGATTGTTGAGCATTAATGTTAGATTTTAGATGCCTTACCTTTTCTCTCCTTAGAGCAGAATTCAGTGGGAAGTCCTTTTCACTCCACTTGCATGACACAGTGAACACACACAATTGTACTTTACCTGGGTAAAGAAGTAATCGGTTTCCCATTCCGGATGAAAGTGATAAGTTTTTAGCTTTTTGCTTGAACACGTCATCCTTAGAACAAACCCAGCTTAGTACCAATAGTTAATCAAACTATCCAAATTAGAAAATGCGTAATACACATGAAAATCATAACGTGCACAACCTCACGCGTATACGCGTAGACTAGACTGACAATGGCAGAGAAAAAAGCAGTCGTCAGCGTCAACTCAGTGGAGGAGTCAAGGTTACCAACCTGAGCGTTAACGCGATCTACCGAAAATGTTCCCACGAGCTACTAGTAGCTCGCGATAGACGGTTTGGCGACCTCTGCACTAGACCATTTGGATTGCAGCCGCGGGCCCCAACAAAGCAGTCAGAGAAATTGTTTACGACGTAAGAAAATATGGGGATTTATGGTTGGGCTAATTAGTGCGTAGGCAAATTCAATACACATATGAATTTCGTTTACTATTCCAGTAGCACTCATTGTTTCTAATTATTATTATTATTGAGGTATGTTGGATTAAAGACAATAGAAGAACAAGAGAAGTTTTAAGGAGAGCTATATTAGAATTATAGCGATGGAAATACATGGAAGAAAGCAAAAATTAAAGAAAGGAAGAAATGGAAAAATGTAGTAAGGAAAAAGAAGCGGAAGAGAAAGAAAGGGTTAAGGCTTAATTGGATAACTTAAGAATGTATTTAAGATGGAATCCAGTTATTAAAGGTCATAGGGAGGAATGTATGGTGTGTATAAATGACAGAAAAATATTAATTGTAGATTGGATATAGATGGGTCCATCATGGAGAAAGAAAGAGGATGGAGAAAGAATGAAGGGAACGTGGATGAAACTGATGAGAATGAGAATTGGATTTAGGAATACATAAATGAATAGGAAATTATAGATCAAATAAAAAGAATGAAGAGAGAATGTACTTGGATTAGATGGAGTTTCAACAGAGGTGTGGACTTCCTTAAATAATCAGGGTAGGAATGCGTTAGTAAGAGGCCTCAATGAAACTCTGTTTAATTAAATACACCTCCGATATTTTCATTTAATTAAATATACATCTAAATGTTGTCTGCTATTCCAGTGATATTTCATACTTTTTTAGAGTAATAAAACCAAGTAATCGTATAAATTTCAAGGTCATTAAGTACATTTTAGTTTAATGAAAAACAAAATCTATTTTAATTTACTTTCTGACTTCAGATTTTTAATAAAAACTTTCTTATACCCAAAACCATTCAGAATAATAAAATATTTTTTGTGTTGCTATACATATTGAATGGGCACTTTTACAAGCGTTATACCAAACGTGTTATTTTTAATAAGAACTTGAATAAGAATAAAAACTGTCAGCATCGTAGGCATATACGGGGAGTAGGGGATTCATGGGTAGGCAAACCAGATTGCTCTCTACGGAACTACTCAAAACGTTAGTCAAGAGCGGCCGCGGGCTGCGGCAAGTCGGACACCAAAACTGTTCGGGTCGTAGGGAAATATCATGGGTAGGCGATTTTATCTGGTACCATCTGGTACAATTTATGGGTACAGTAAATCATGGGTACACTAGTTATGGACGCTGGCTTAACCATACGACAATTCACAGAGAATTATTCAAAGTGTTACAGGATCGAAATTTGTTTTCTATTTAACTACTATACTGTTTTATATGTATTCTACTTGTAGAGTGTATTTTGACCGTCAGACTGTATACACCGTGTATTATTTTGCTGGTCGATACGTTAAGATATTTCGCTGTAGTTATGAAAGTATTAAACGGTGAGAGTTTACAACAAAACACGAAACTGTTATAAAAAGCATTTAATTTCACTAATTAATAACTAAATTCCAATCTGCAAAATGATAAATAATTATAGATTAATTTGAAAAATCTGATTAAATTTGAATAACTTGAATATTGATTTGTTTTGAATTCCGGCGCTTCTTGACTATAAATTTTAATGAACAAAGTCGAACCCTCTAACGAACGGGTTCCGATATTAATTAAGGGCTGCTAATTAATTTAAATGAAGATACCATTCATTTTCAAATGAAACGGCGAGCTTTGTGTTGGAAGCGGCGAGTTTTGGGTCGATTCGATGGTTGAACCGAAACTGCTTTTTGCTAGAAGCAGGTATTTTCTTAGGATGTACTCTATTCTTCTATAAAGGCAGGATGTAAGTTTAAAACCTTCTAATTTATGCAAAAATAAGTGCAGTTGAGACACATGCAATATTCTTCTACACATGTAATCAGGTAGTTAAGTGCGTTGGGTTTTTTTTTCCATCCTTTGAAGATTACAGTGAGATATGTTCGTAGTAGTGGCGAACGAGGAAATAGTTCTTGGATCACGCGAAATTTAGCGAAATACAGTTGTGAGATGACGGATTTATTTGGTGTTGCCGAATTGGAATGGTCGTCCGTGGTGATTTACACGTACCTCTGGTGTTGTGTCTCCGCCCTCTCCGTTGTCTCTGTGCTTGGATTGATGTTTAATCTCTTCCTCTAATGTTGACTTCATGGCTTTCCAATTCACGAAGAGGTGTCAGGGAAGGGTTATAAGGTATGATTGAATAAAATAAGAAGTGAGTGATGAGAGTACGGAAGATTCTGTCGAACATTATTAATGGGATTATCTAAGTATATTTGATTCGATGATTGTAGAATTTTTGTTATTGATTGTGCTTGAATTTTAATTTAAATTAAATAAAATAATATAGCTACACGCTAATAGCGTTTACTTAGAACAAATCAGATTCCAGAGTACGATTTCTCGATCTATTGGAATAAGAGTTTGATCATTTGATGATGGCTTAAGCTAGTGGAGACGTGTGATTTCTCACTCGTGGGTAGCGAGTGAAATGCGTCTGAGGAATGCTAGCTGAAGTGGCTCTACTTATGCGGCTTCTCTGAGATGAAGCTGCTTCAATCGACCACTGGCATTCGATGGTATCTACCGCCAAACAGGCGAGGTTTGAAATAAGCTTCTGTCGCAAAACTTTAGGAAGGTTGTACTTCAGACCAATTAGGAATCTTCATGTTCCGTTAAGAAATTTAAGGAACAAAACTGGCTCTATTTTGTTGATGGAAATTTATGTGCTGGAATGTGTAAGTAGCTGTAGTAGCAGCCCCACTACATCAAAATCTTAAGAACATTGCATAAAAAAACGGCTTCTGAAAATACGTTAAACTCATAGCCAATAAAATTTCACGGAAGCATCAAAAGATTGCAAAACTAAACGGTTTATATTGGGTGAAAAATCCGTTACGGATTTCCCCATAAAAGTCGGTTAAAATAAGCCGCAAAGGAAAAGCTGTTAAATCGTTCAACTTAAAATAATAAGAAACAAATCATTTTCGCTAACGCTTTTCCATTCTAAACAACTAATAACAATACTAAGAAAGACATCCGATACAAAAATATATACATATATTAATTATAAAATAAACTGCTGCCGGTAGTTTAGACAAAGGTGTTTATTTTTTAAGATTAAGATACGACAAAATTGGCATATATGTTACATATATCTAAGCAAGACGGTTATATTGTTCCCTTGGCTTGGTTTATATTTTATATTAAAAGTATTTAAAATTTTTATAATAATAAGTATTTATTTTTATTATATTTAGTTATTACTAAATTAAGATTGCTCTGCAATTACCAAAGACGTAGAAATTACAGAGCAGGAATTTATTTTTTGTTTACCCATAGGTAAGTCGCCGACACACTACCACAGCTGTTTAGACTGTGGTTATGTGGGGTTCACTCATAACCTATGGAAATATCCATGTCTCACGGGCGATACCAACTAAAACCTTTCGGGGGGCAACGTATTCTATCTAAACTCGATTGTACATATTAACTCAAGCAGAATGGCTAGTTAATATTGCCCTACCAGTTTTTCCGATTGTACTTGCCGCTTTTGCTTGGTTAGAGAGAAAGTTTTCCTGCTGTCCAATGGACTCAGCGGTTTCGAGAGCCATACGCACCATGTCTTTGATCCTTTTCTACTCGGTCCGACTCTTGTTCTCGAGCTGCCTTTTGATTAAGAATATCTGACGCCAATATAGAAAAAGCATTCCAAATTTCCTCGCTTTGAACAGTCTTATTAGCGTCAGGAGAAAAGTCAATACCTAGATAACGTTCCAAGGTCTGTCTCTCGGCGTTCCAGGACTCGCAGCGTGAGACTGTAATTGACGTTACCGGATTTGACTTCACACCATGCTTGGACGTTGGGTATCAGCCGATGTTTCCATCTGTCTTTCAAAGAACTATCACATTCTCTTTATCATCTTTCTAATTACACTGGACGTTCTTCTTTGAAGGTTGTAGCAGTCCAGCAGCGTAAGCAATTGCCAGAGCGATTGCCTATATATGCGTAGCATACAAAGCAGCAGACTTAACTACATTATATAGAAGTCTGCGCTTATCGCTTCCATTCACACTAATGTTTGGCATGAGCCTGGAAATGTAAGTGCTATCTCTGCTCGCCTTCTCAGCTGCACACTTTACATGGGTTCCTAGTTGCAGTGATTTATCGTACACTACTCTCAGATATTTGACCTCTTTGCTGAAAGACACAGGATGTCCGAGTACTATAATATTTTGGCTTGAGACCCTTCTCCGTCTAGTTAGCCATATAGCTTTAATTTTCTAAGGTGCTAACTGGCGTTGATTTCAAGCCATAAAGTGTTGCATTTAGATTTAGTTCGAGTTCGTGCTCAGGCTGGGAAGTGGCTATAACAGCGGCGTCGTCAGCAAAAGCAATCAGTCTAATGCATTTCGGATACTCTAGTCAAAGCAAGCTATAATATACGACGTTTCACAAAAATAGGTCAAGCTTATTTTAACAAGTTCTTAAATAAATTGAAGTTACATGTTGAAACTTCATCCAATGTTGTATGAATTTTTGTTAAAACTGACCATCAGTGAGTGCTTAGTCAAAATGGACAAAACGGCGATTAAATAAAAACATTTTGAAGAAGTTGCTTTTTTTTTCTATTAAAATAAATTATTTATAAAAAAATTCCGTAATTCAGGATCGCAAGAAATTAAAAATCAATTCTTAACAAAAGTTAAAATAAAATAGAATATCTACCCCATGGTAGTTCCACATGGAAATCTACATTGTGGTAGATATTTTATTTTATTTTATTTTAACTGAGCTTCTGAGCTGTTTTTGGCCGTGCTATTTTATTATATTTTTGAAGAACGTCGAAAGCCGGATAGAGCTAATATCTTATAATTTTTGAAATAAAATTTTTTTGGAGCTGGAACACTTTGTTTCAATTCATTCCATTTTTTCCTTTGCCACTTCCTCTTTTTTTGCTACATACATTAAATATTTGATCTTGTACCCCTAATATTTGATTTTCTTCACGTTGTCTGTAATATTTTTGTTTAATTCAAACATCTTTTCTACTATTTTTTCACCTTTTCTTACCCATCGTTACTTTTGATTTTTTCACATTTACGTCCAGTCGTCTTTTAACACATATCTATTAACCCTCTCTATAACTTCTGTCATTTCTTTTTTAGTACTCACCATACAGTTATTAATCACATCTGCATAACTTATTGTCTAAAATATTTTATCACCTCTCCAGATTTTTTATTTCCACACAAAACCAGACCAGATCCATAAATATTTAACAGCTTCGCACTTAACGCTCTTATTTTGATCTCTTCATACAACCTTCTGCGCATGTCATACAATTTTGCAGATATCCTTATTTCCTTCAAACTTTCTCATAATTTCTGTTTATCCAACGCACACATTATATCTATGAATATCATGTACACTTGGCTGCTTTTACTTCATCAATCAGCCCATATTCGTCCACTGCTGGACATAAGCCTCCCTTGATTGCTTCCACATTCTCCTATTCTGTGCTTCCTGTATCCAATTTGTGTGGATACATATAATATCATCGGACCATCTAGTTGGTGGTCGTCCTCTGCTTCTGTATGCGTCCTGTCTAGGCCTCCACTCTATGATCCTCTTGGTCCATCTGTTGTCCCGCATTCTCGCAATATGACCCTCTCAATTCCACTTTAGGATTGCTATTCTTTCTTCTGCGTCAATCACTCTGGTTCTTCTACGTAGTTCAGCGTTTGTGATGTGATCTCTGAGGGTCAGTCCCAGCATTGACCTTTCCATTGCACGCTGTGCCCCTTTGATTTTCTGTACAGCCTTTTTTGTTAATGTCAAAGTCTCCATAAGTTAGGACAGGCAGAACACATTAGTTGAAAACCTTCCTCTTCAGACCAATTAGTAAATCTGATGTGCCTTAAGTTTCCAAATGCGGCCCAAGTTAATCCTATTCGCCTAAACAATTCGCAAGTATGATTATCTCTGTTTATATGGATTTCGTGGCCAAGATACTTGTATGAGGTAGTTTCTTCTACTTGGATGCCATCTATGTATACTCCTTCACCGAGTACAAGGTTAATCATTAGTTGGGGTTTTGTCACATTAATTTTTAGTCCGACCTTATGGGAAGCAGAGTTTATCTGTTGTAGCATGTTCATAGCATGGTCGA
>WYDF02031652.1:0-12790 GCA_009867245.2 Adranes taylori
TTATATAATTTAATATTATGAAGTTTTTGTTTTTCTGTAAAGGAAAATATGTATTTTAAACTAGAAGTTTCTTAATAAAATATCTTGATAAATTCAGGTGTTATCTCTTACTCAGAATGGACAAATTCGTATTTACATTCAAGATTATAAATAAAATATTTACTTAATAGAAAATAAATATTTTCCTCTATAAAAAATATATAAATTTCCTATAAATTTAAATTTTTTATGAGATTGCTACTTATTTGTTTAAATGATTCATTTTGAAAGAGTAGGGGTGAGTTTTAATGCAACAACATAGATAAAGAATATTTTCATAGATGCAATTTAAAAATTATTACACATATTACTATAAATTCTTCACATTTAATGACAATTGCTTAAATATTAATCTGGAGTGTCTGCACCAAACTTAGGAAACGACACTTGATTCCAGCTTGTATTCTTTTGATACCTTATTCTCAATACTTCAGTCCCTTATTCCATATTTTTATATTTAGTTTTAAAATCTGTACAGCATAGTAGAAACTCTTCGAAGATATTTAGACCACAGTCATCAAATCTACTGTACTGATTTTAACTAAATTTACTAATAAGATATAAAAAATGAGAATAGGGGAATTTAAATAATCTGAAGCGTTGTTGTAAACAAGGAATTAACAAATTGAAGCAACAAAATTACAATTCGCTTTGGTTTGTCTGCAAAAAAAATCTTGGATAAATTACACTTGCCTACAAAGAACAAAAATTGATGCCTAGGATTTTACAGCTGATTTTAGCTAAATTTGAGGCGCTGAATCTAAATATGAAATCAGCATGTTTTTAACGAATTGTGTAGTTCTAACTTCATTTTGTGCAATTTTAAATTACATATACAAGGATTGGTTCTTGTATTGTCCACCAGATGAAGTAAGTATCCGGTAATTTAATTGACCTTCAACGCTTCAATTAGAGTTCAGGTTAGTATGTGAGTTCTAGCCGTGGCCGCGCGTGACATTTATGTTTAGGAAAGCGTTCTTATAAAGTTAACCTAAAAAGTTCTGTGTTGTAGATTGTTCTATTTTACTTGTGTTGTTGAATAGAAATAAAATGAGTTCAAGTAGAAGAAGTTGTATAATCTCCTGATGTGTTTTGATACATATACCGAGAATACACGTTAAAATAAAACAGACAAACTGTTCGAATCTTCGTAAAGAAAGCTTATCTACGATACTTGTTAGGCTTGGCAATCAAGATGAAACCTGAGCACCGCATCAGGTCTGTAAAACTTGTACAGAACAATTACGACAATGGACTATCGGGAAAAGAAAAGCTATTAAATTCAGCGTATCGGTGGTTTGGAGTGGAACCAAAATTCACTTCGAAAACTGTTATTTCTAGTTAGTAAATATTACTCGAAACAACCGTAGCAAGTGAACTTATCCGGATTTGCCCGATTCCGTACTAACAGAAAGTGCAAATCCCAACGTTTTACCAACTACTATAACTCTGTGAGGATGAGTGTTGACCCTCTGATCAGCCTTCTTATAGTAATGAAAGTAACTGATTATAACGGGATGTCATCAATTCCTAAAAAGAAGCTTCTGAAATACTGGCTTCTAGGTTGAACGACAAAAATTAACTGGAACAAGGAACCAAAATTACCTTTTACCGTACAAAAGAAAAAGGTCTGCTGCGCTTTTCACAAGACAATCTTGTATTTTGTCACGAAATTAAGGAACTCCTGGAAATGGCCTATTAACGACGCAACGTCGAAGTTTGAAATGTGTCCTTCTACACAATGGAAACAAATATGGTTCAATACCAACTGCTCACTCAATGGAAATGAAAGAAGAATATAACACCAATTGAATAATGTCCCCCCCCCCCCTTGTAGTAATTCCTGAAAATTAAGAAGGACATTATATATTTAAGCAATTGTAAAGTAAAGTATAGGTTAAAATATTGCTATTAAAAATGCGAACATATTTAATAAAGAAAAAAAAAACAATAATTCTGTAGAATTAAATTAAGAGAAACATTTGAAAGTAGCAATTTTTAAAATTAAACCAATATAGTAATTAGATAGGCATAATTAATTGAAAAATGTAGTTTAAGAAATGAGTAATAAAATTAATACTGCTTATCTAGCACGTTTTAAAAATGATATAAAAAAATAGTTTTAGTAGATACATAAGTAAACAGTTTCAACAACTTTTTTCCTAGTTATTTATAACAAATTACTAGAAAAGCAATAAAATTCTTAACATTCACAACTGTAGTTTTACTAAATTTCATTTAATTTGAAAATTATACGACTTTCAACTAACAATCTTAAGCCAATATCACTATTTACTAAATTATGATGAATCTTAAAACAGATTATTTTATTTACATGAAATGGGATTTGATTATCAATAATATCGGTGTTAGGAAAATACTGGAGCGTAATGCATTAGTTTTAAATGTTTATATGATAAATTAACAATAATTCTACCACTAATGGTCAAAGTTTTTAAACTTTGGATAACTTTCATATATTTAAACTTTATCATATCGCTATTAAACTTATATCTTCACTTAAAATATACATGCAATTATTTTCAGTATTTAATCCTTTCATGCATCAATACGCAAATCAGTATCAGTATGCCAAATATCAAAAGAAAATAATAATTTTTTTGTTGTATTTGTTTTTTGTACTCCACATAAGTAGTGATCAATAGGTGGATATCGTGTATGATACGTGCAGTAATGCCAACCTCGGATAACTAAATATAAATGTCAAACAATTATAACACTGGAAAACCAAGATTATTAAGATATCTCTGGTCTTGTCTGATACTTCCTTAGACTCGGGCTGTTTTCGCCCATAAGACCTTGCACCGACTTGATTATTAACAGACTTGATCATTAATATGCAGATCTTTATATGGGCCGTACAGCCGTAGTGGTAGGGATACTACGAGATTCATTTAGGTACTGAACACAAATTTTTGTATGAAAATATTTTCCTTTCTTTTTATTTTTCATTCTTTCTCTTTTCTCTTCTAGCTTCAAAGTATTAAGTTTATATTCAACATTTATCTATATCACCTAAAAATTAACGCCTCACCAAGCCTCTATATAACAGTTTAAAACATTATGTTAAAGGTAAGCTTTTTATCAAATGTTCATGTTATAATTTAATTGAACTGAGTTTCAGGAATCTTATTGGACACTCACAAGCCTCCAGCGAAAGATCTCTAAAAGCTGTTGATGTGAAAAGAAGTAGGAACAATGTAGGATATCAAAGACTTGACCAATATTAGAGGAATTAACCAGCCATTAAAAGGAAATGCGGTTCAACTGTCCAAATTGACCACAGATCCAGAAAGGATCTCTAAGATTCCAATTCTGAATATGTGAGCCGGACATAAAGAATGTTCAGTTCTTTTAATCTATTAATAGTATATATGTTAAATCTAGATATTATACCTAATATTGAAAAACAGACTTTTCTTTTAATAACAGGACTAATTGAACATAAGCTTTTCCCTACTAAAATAGAGGGTTCCGACAATCGTGTTTGTCACTGAGAACGTATACCACTGTGCTTAATAGATGAATATAATATATCTCAATGTTATAATTGTTTGACTTTTGTATTGAGTTATCGAATGTTTGCATTACTGCACATATCATACGTGAATAGTATCACATGATATCCACATATTAAGAACTATTCAATCAAATAACCTAAAAAATTTTAAGTAAAGGCCGCTATATAATCGTGTACAATTAATTGTAATTATAAAAAATTGATTAGAAACAGCATGAAAAATCATTATTTATAACAAATGTTTATGCTATACATTTATTATATCAAGCATTATGGTACATAGTATAATATAAAAAAGGCTGCGAGATATGATATATATCACTGGGCGTTGGTTACCTAAATGTCCATCGTCAATACATTTACCTTTATGCACAGTATAACATTGCATTCTTCATAATTGTACGAAGAGATTGAGGTACGGATCATCAACGTACGATTATTTTTAATAAAATCAAACATTATTTTAATTTAGTATTAGGATTATTTAATTAGCGGTTATTATACATTTGATATATGTTGTTTTCTTTCATATCTCTATGCATATAAATATTTAATAAGCAAGACAGCGTTACCGCCGTTGTTTAACAAACATGTATCAATTATTTCATTTAAAGAAATTGTTATATTTTATTATTTCAAAGCATTGTTTGAAAATTCAAAACGAAGTATATTTTTAAATATGGTATCAAACAATTTTTTTTTATTTTCACACTTTGTTAAGTTTTATAAATGTTGAGTTTACTGTATTTTACTTATTTGTATCGCAAATTATATATTATAGAATCCGATACTGATAAACAAATATTATTAATTACATGCTAATTACTGGTATTGCAAATAGATTCGTTTATGGTTAGGTTATCTTTACGTTGGTTAGTACAGGTTTGTTGGGTTAGGTTATCTGTAGACTGGGTAAGTTAGGGTTAGGTTAGGTTAGCTGATTAGTAAGTTTTGGTTAGCTTAAATTACTTTTGATTTGTTTACTCATAAATATTTAAAAATTTTCATTACTTCGTGCAATATGTTAATGACTTTATTTCCGTATATAAAATTAAGTGTGGCAACGTAGTGTTTGTAGGTTTATACGCATATCATGCACGATGAGAACAACTGTCAAATGCGTAATTATGGTCGCTTAGGAAATTATAAAAGTATGAAACATTAATCATGTTTTACTTATCTAAAAATACACGTACTATGATCATCCGTACCTAAATCTGTCAGTAAATTAATGAGGAATGCAGTGGTATACTGTAAGTTAAGGTAAATATTGTCTCAACGATGGACATTTAATTAACCAAAACATATCACTGTGTTCAATACATTCAAATGCCAAGAAAACTAGAGTCAAATTCTTATCTACGTTGATTTAGAGTAAAATTAATATCTGCTCCAATGTATTCAATGGCACACCACGGTACTGAAGTTTACACAAAATGTCTACATAGTTTTGATCACGAAAAGAAGGTAATTGTAAGTAGTTACTGGCAAGCATCTTCATATTCAAATAACAGAAATTCGCAATATACGTTCACAACACTGTTTAAAGATGTATTAATTAACATTCATATAATTCTTAAAACAGAGTTAGAAGAACACACACCTTAGCTGACAAACTGATATTAGAAAGTAGTTCAAATTTTACAGAAATTATTTCAAATGAAGACACAGAAAGGAATTACAACCGCTTAGTGTTAAAAAAACTGCGTGAAGCTTTCAATACGAATCGCTTTGTTCGTATTGAACTTCAAAATTAAGCAAAATATTCAATTAAATTAAAGAATTGTAACAAAAATAAATGTTTAAAAAAATTATTAAAATATAAATTATGCCTTAAATATATTATGCCTTAAGTACTTATCTGGAATGAATAAGCAATTTGTTAATTTCTACCCCAACTACTATGTGTCGCTCTTAATCATATTTACACAAATTAAGTTTCCATTATTTATTCTCAAATCTTTACAAACAACGTAAAGTTCATTCACATAAAATTGACAATTTATATGAAAGTTACCTTATTATAGAAACAAGCAATGGATCCCATACACTATTTTACTTGATAAATAGTGACATAATTATTAAATATGACGTTACGGTACCGTGATTGTACCCTTTTGTACCAATTTGTAATCAAAGTAGTTTGGGAAAAAAATCGATACAATGAAATTTTTCGAATCCTTAAAAATTCTGTAACGAGGAGTTGGTCGAACGAACATCCTTGAAAGCTAAGAAAATTCAGATGTTCGAAAGACAATCCATATAAAATTGCAAAAACAACTGATAATGACATCCGTGTCTTAAAATGCTATATTAACTGAACTCAGTGAACAAGGAAATCAAACAAGACATACAGTTCTTAAAACAAAAATTATTATCGATAATTTTGTTGTAGTTAACTGTACTTTTGAATCCAGTTAACTAACTCCTCCAACTTTGTCAATGATCAAAATTTAAAATATTACAGACTTTTAAAAGTGTACAGAGTTAATGTACCAAATCTATTAATAATATATATCCGAAATCAACTTAAGGCAAAATTTTAAAAAAGAACTTCGTATGAAAAAAACTACAGTATTAATACCAGCAAAAACTGTCGATTAAAAAACAAATACAAATTATAAAGAAAAAACAGTACAAATTACAAATCAGGGACAATAAAAAAATGAGATTTAAACAGAATTGTCATTATTGTAAAGGACTATCCGCAGTCAAAGTATACGATTTTACTCTAGAGAACCATAAAGGAGGAAATCGATTTGGCCCGAGTTCATATTCGGCGATTTCCGATGCACGTGGAGGAGCAGGAGGAATATCTACACCACCAGCATTACCATAATTTGAGGATCTAATCGTATGGATGGAAAAGTGTAACCATAAGAGTCGAGTGTGACGTTTACGCATATGAATTTTCAATTGCTGTAATAGAAAACAATAAAATATATTCAAACTGTATATCAACATATAAAATAGTAAATAAACAAAAGATTTACAAAAGTTATGCAATAAAGGAACTTTAACGTGAAATAAAAATAAATTAATACATATTACTATAGATATCTTTCAGTACTTTATGAAGAAATTTAGTCGCATTTACATTATCCGTCGTATACGACTTTGGCAAAGTTTGTTTTAATTGCGAGTATAAAAATTGGACGGTTGTGTCATCACATTTTTCATATACTAAAAGTCAAGAATTTTATTATATAGGCAAAAGTTGGTATTGACGATAACATCTTACAACTAATATTCGATTAGTTCAATTTAAAATTATGTTAGTAGATCGATTAGCACACAAACACATAGCTGTCTGTATACGGCATTTAGTATTGTGTTTATTATTTTGTCGTCCTTTGTGTAAATTACGTATTACTTAGTCACCATTAAATAAGTAATAAATAGATATTTAAAACAATTTAATTTTCAGGCTACGAAAAGTGCGTCGGCGGATATATGTTACCCCAATTGCCATCTTACCGCGAACGCACAAGGTAATGTAACAGTTCAATCCTTTCTTCATCATCTGGTGTTTCATACAACATAATATATGGTATATTTCTTTGCTAATGAACTTAGAAATCCATGTTGTGGCAAAAATATCGAAAACTTATTTCTTCAGAACAATTACAAGCGCACTTAATACACTTATGACTTAATAGACTTATATAGTAATGTAATAGGCTGTGGGGGTCAGACATCCTTAGCAATAATAGTCAAGGTAGAAAACAATGAAATCTTTATTATTTATAAACATTTAGTTATAGCAACATGGAGTATGTTTATAAACATCCAGTATTAATATAATTGTTTATAAACATTACAAAACATTTACTCAAATTTGTACGGAATAACAATAATTCTTTGACGCTCATAACATAACAATAATTTCTTTAATGCGCATAACAATATTGAGATTCATAATCCCAATTTATAAGCTCATAACAATATTGAGATACACAATAGTGAAAATCAATATTGTTATGACCATTACATAAATTATTTAGAATGAAGAGGGTTAGTAACTTGACGGTTTTTCTTTGAAATCTGCGTATAGTATACTCGGAAACCATTCCACCATGATTTCAATGGAGATATTAAACCAAGAATAAAAACCTTAATGGGATAAATGTCTTGAAAAAAAATTTCAGACTCTTAGCTTAAATGTTGAATTTTTTGGCGAAGTTAAAAATGGGATTTTTGGATCTAAAAGGATCAAAAACTTTTGTGCAGTGCAAACACTACACAAACATCTTTTCCAGTTGCGAACTAAATTTAGTTAAAATTCGTTTAGTACTATGGGAGTAATCGCGATACATACACACATAGAAGTTTCCAAACGCACTTTTTTGGGTTCAGGTACCTCTAAAACGTGCTTCGTGCTTCCCGGAATCTAAAATTTTCATACAAGTCCTGTATCTTGCATATACCTAAATGTACACATACACATATGATATATGAAAGTTAAAAATGACCCACGGAAAATTTTGAAAACAACAAATGAGATATTAAGCAAACACAAAACTAAAACTCGAAAATCAATAACAATTTACAAAATGGGAATAGCCCAACAAGTAACAAATTTAATTCAATGTTAGACAAATCACCATCTAAAATAAACGAAATACAAAATACTATTAACGAAAGCGAAGATTCACCAGAGTACGACAAAGCAACATCCTTTTAAACGTCCTAAATCTACTAATCACAAAAGTTATAAATTATAAATGACATGTTAAGAAAAATAGAAATGGAAAGAGCTAAAAATCGTTGAAGTTGTAAAAATTTATGAAGATGGAAATGCAAACCAGTTAAAAACTATCGATTAATTTCTTTACTGTTCATTTTTAGAAACAGCAGAAATAATAGTAAAACGCAGATTAGAAGACTTCACAAAGAATACAAGGGGATATAATCATAAATATTACGATTATAATAGTAGCACACCATACACTATTTAACAGTATACCGAAGAAATTTCGTTAAATTCTTCGCAACCAAATGTTGATGATAAAGGTACACCTCCATCATTATAGATATTTAAGTATTTTCTTTTAATATATAATGAGTATTGGTAAACTAACAAGAGTACATATAAATATTAATATTTTTTAAACTTACCAAATGAAACACATGTTGTTGCGATGGTTGTAATTCATAATTACGCTTATTCGATTGTTTATTCATTGTCCCATTTGATGACGAAGATGCTGAACTCAACCAAACCGTGACTGTATCATCATCAAGACTATATCGCCCAGTGAGAATTGATGCTTGACTTTGATTGTTTATGGTATTCGATTGTACGATGGTGGTATTTGGTGACACTTTATTACTACTGTGATGACGCAAGAGTGAAACGCATTGAGCCGGTTCATCAGGTGTAGTTAACATTAAAGCAATTCCATTGGGAAAAAATCTATATTTAAAAATAGATTTTTGAATATTTTTTTCACAATATTAGCAGTGGTTATACCTTAGATATCTGTAATAAGTAACGATATGCCATGGCCTATGGTCCCGACTACCTCTATCCTGAAAACTACCTTCTTCGCCTGGACGCAAATACGTCGTCTTGCTAATATAACAACCATTGTAATTTAAACGCGAACGACGCAAAAACATATCACGCCAATCCAAATACCTATTATCCATTGACAAATTCATTTCCAAACTGCTAGAGATTAAATTTTGGGGTGTTTGCGCCGGACCCCATGCTCTAAAAATAAAATATATCCAGATAATTACATATTTAATTTTGAAATGTATAATAGCAAATGCAAATTTGTGCGGAAAAAGCCTTCGCTACATTGCGACGTATTTGATGTATCGATCATGATTTATAGATAACGATGTCTTATTACACACATTTAATGTCTTATTACACTTATAGATCATGATCTATAAGATCAAGTACATTGCAGGGTGACAAAAACGTGCAGGGTGACACATAATTCCATTTGCTACTATACATTTCAAAGTCGAATATGTAATATGATATAGTTATTTGAACTTTATTATGTCTACGAATGATTATTAGTTGTATTCTTTGAGATAAGAATACAATATAGTTAAGCTCACTTAATTTGTGCGACACGTGATAAAATTTTCTAATTAGATAGATGAATCTGATACACGCATTTTCTACCTTCTGTATCCTGTATTGTAATAGGTTATGTTTTTATGTCTAATGGACTATAAGAATTTTCTATAACATAATGCTCTTGTATGAAACTCAAATAATTTTATTTGATCTAGTCGGGCTGATTTTTCAAATCCGGTCCATTATACTATTGAGTTATACATAGGTGAATAGGTATTGCAATTGAAACAGTTATTTTGCGGCGACAAGAAAAATGTTTTTTCTTAATGCTTGCCTCAAATATTAAGGTTTTTATTTCCTTTCGTGTGTATAATAAATTAGATGATTCTACTCGCACTCGTTAAAATGACTAACATATTGTTTGAAGTTAATTATAATGCACTAAAGTAGTTAGAACGACCTTTTCATTAGAAAAAGCAAAGATAAGATAATAGCGAACCGGATATGAAATGATCATTTTTATAATTGTTCTGAAAGTTCAGATACGTTGATGATGGTGCTGATCGGATTAAATTGGCGTGGCGCGGGTGGGTTTGCTGTTGATGATGATGAAGGAATCGTCCAGGCAGTGCGTGGAATTGGAGATGTGTAATGCGTCGTCGAGTGAAGAGAAAGGAGTGTGTAGATCTTTAGTCGCCATCGCCCAAATTGTAACGGAAGAGACGACGGTTATGATCTTCACGTGTTATGGGATAGAGCCATCCTTTGTCCGGGGTTAGCGACAATGGAACGTCGCTTGGAGCTGTTGGTGTTGACGAGGCGATAGACGAGCCGGGTGGTGTTGACGGATTTTTGTGTGACTTGGTGATGGGTTTAGCACTGGTACGCCCAAATAAATAGCGCGGCGTCAGTGGACAACGTAGTCTGAAAGATCGTTTGGAAGTCATTTTATTAGCATTTTCGTGTGCTTGGGCGTCAACTTCCTCTGACGCGGCCTTCTCTTCTCCTCATCGACGGCACGGTTAATGGACAAGGGGAGGGTTAAAAAATGTAGATGCAAGAAAAACCTTCTTCGAATTCGGAGTAAAAACATCTGGCTATCAAACTCTATATATCTGTGAGATGTTAGTCTGAGATACTGCTTTCTTGTGAGAACAACGGGCATCTGAATATATGCATTTATAATTGTATTTAGGTCAGCATACATGTGTAAATAAGTGTTTGAAATACTTGCGACGAATTAGTAAAACAGATATCTGATATAGACGCACGTGTAGGGAAACCCGTGAACTATTTCGATGTATTTGGACATTAATGTATTCTTTTTTTTGCTTTAATATATGACCATCCATCTTGCAAAATCTGCAGATGCTTGTATATTTCCCACATCTCTATACATAGCGCGAAGAAATCACAAAGTATGAGGTGATGGTATTAATCAGAAGGTGATATATTGTCAAGCAGTAGGTAAGTTTTTAGTCAGAAGGTAGCTTTTTTGTTTAATGTTCAGAGTATGTCTATTCGGGTATAAGGCCCGCAGTACCGTAGGCAGCTCTAATCTGTGTTTATATGTATCTAAAGGAATTGTCCATCACCAATCTCAAGTGTCTAGCCTCGGGTGAACACTTCAACTTCTTTTCCACAACCTCGATTTTAACCGAGTATGGACTCATTACATACAGATTTACGTCCAAAATCCTGGTTTTACTTGAGTTGAGGGTATGAAAATCACAAGTTGACTGGTGTCAGTCTGGTCGACACAGTCGTCCATGCGTAGTGAAAAATAGCTAGATTTTCAAACACCTGTTTTAGTTTCTTCGTTATTTGTCCTCCCACACTCTGTATTCGTCTTGAGATTGTGTAATAAAATAATAAAAGCGGAAAGCTGCAACTTTTACAGATAATTGCACATTTATTAAGCACTAAATTTTATTCAATCACTAAATGCTTTTTACACAAGTTCCAATGATACACTGTACGAAGCAGAAATCTGCGTAGACGATATTTGTGTAAAAATACAGCTCTGATGTTTCAAGTATTTCTTGTAATTTTGTAAAATTCAAGCCCTCTTAAGCTTCTTCAATTGTTTTTCAAGTGAAATAGCGTAGTGTTTCTAACATTGCACCCTTTATAAGTAGAAGTAATTTGCATGCACATGGTCAACTATTTTAAGGTCAACAGGCAATTACTTGCGCTACCAAGCCAGTATTACTAGAAGATACATAAGATCAATCTAGGAAGTCAGATAACCTCATGTAACCAAATTTCCTCATCTGTTGATCGTGCTATGGCCAAGGTTTTTCTGCATGTTTCCCTTGGCTTTAAAGCAAATGCTATAGCTTGCCAACACTATCTGTAATTTTCCAACCCACCACCAGTTCCAGGCTGAATAGGATGACAAATCCAAAAACCTCATTTAATAAGTTCACCAACCTCCTAATGTACACAATCACAACAGGGAGTGGAGTTTTAGTTATGGTAAAAATCCCACACTGTTGGATCCCACACTGCACGGGTATCCTTCGCCTTTTGAAGGTTTCTCAACTTACTACGTAAAACAAAAAAAAGCATGCACACAACACATTGCAACTTACCATTATTATTTGTGACAAAGTAATTCAACTCCCATGCATCTTTATAACTTCTATGTTCATCTTGTACTTTACTCTTCTAGCTAATGTTGCTCATGTTTGCTTGGTCTGTCTAATACTATAACAATAAGCAGGAACAGATGAAAATGCGTACTAACCTGAACTAGCTGAACAAAAATTCCACCAAAGTCGCTATATGTAACGTCTGAGTAAAAACACGAAATTACAATCCGGAATCGGTTGCCGTATTAGAAGTATCCAGGGGCCACAAAACGTAGATAGCAGGCCACATGTGGCCCGAGAGCCGCAGGTTCGACAGGGCTGATTCATATATATATATATATAGGTAGCGATTTGTATGCGTTTTATTTCTATAAACTATGTGTGCAAAAGACCCGTTAGGTTTCTTTGAAATTAGTACATCTAAAAAAGATAGTTGATGGTCGTTCTCTACTTCCCTGGTAAATTGGATTTTTGGGTGCTCCGCATTATGTGCTTCGAAGAATTTCTGTAGTTCTTGATTTCCATGTGGCCATATCACAAATGTGTCGTCAACATAGCGCAACCATAATTTGGGTT
>WYDF02031663.1:0-12790 GCA_009867245.2 Adranes taylori
TATATAACGTCTAGTTATCATCATTATAATTTTGGAAAGTAGTCATGGTAAACTAATTTCTTCAGACAAATGCAAGTTACAAATGGAATATCTATGGACTTAAATAAACCTTATATAAATTACCTTATTTATTAATGTATTGTTTAACAATCAATGTCGACGGAAGCTTCTATTCGAAGTTTTAATGAATTGTTTGTATTTATTTTATAATGCGTACTAATTTTAGTTAATTATTTACTATTGTAAAAAGAGCAAAACAAAATAGTTGTAATAAATAATTAATTATCGTTTAGTTGACATTTTGTGATTACAAAGAGTGATACTAAGAAGACAGAAAGGATGAAAGAATGACCAAATCCGAAAAGAATAAAAAGCTATTTGGCCTCATAAATCAGTCAATACTTCAAATAGCACATAGTATCCTCCATAAAACATATAAAACCCATGCTAGAGCAACAGAGAACAAATCTTATCACTATCACAATAAATATCAAAAACCACATTCATTACACATGTTTAGAATGAATAAAGTATACCCAGCGGATAATTCACACCTGGACATTACCTGATGCGAGAATCTATCAAGCGTTTGATAGATTTTCTCAGAATATTAGACGTAAAACATCTGAAGAAATTCCGAAAGTAGGCCAAAAGAAAATATAAACACAGATAAGACATACCACATGAATAGAACTATAAATACATAACTTATTTTACTATACAAAAAAACCAAATCTAACTCTTACATAAGGTTGCCGACTGCCTGAGCTATATTCTTAAATTGTTAGGCATGCCGTAGTGATGAAGCAGATATACATATGTAAATCACTCATAAATAAATTAATAAAATTTAAAAAAACACCACATACTAATAGTTAAATAAAATTGATAAATAATACAGTTGTTATAATAATAACCTTTCCCACCAGTGAATATATAAAAAATATTTCACTTACCCTCAGATCACTAACTTCACTTTGCTGCTTAAGTAATTCAAAAAACGAGGTAAAATAATCTTCCCTATATATATGTCTTGGAGCAACACATAGTGCATCAATATCAGCTCCTTTATTATGTACCTTAAAGAAAAACACAGAATTATTCTTTATATAAAATAATATAAAAACGATCACAAAATAATTTTAAAACAAAATCGGTTTTACATGTCAACAATAATAAGAATAAAAATACTTACACCAAGTCTATAACTACCAAATGTATATATCTTTCCACCAACAATATTAGCTACACTTTCGGGCATATTCTTGGCTATTGACAAATCTCTAATCCATTGCTTGACCAAGAAGTACAATTTACCTAAGATCACCATGCGGTGGCTAAGCTCCTCCTCGGATTCAAATACTCCATACGGTTTGAGCGTTTCTTCCAGCTCCACTGACTTGATGATATCTGAAGGCTTTGGATGTGCTAGGGAAATGGGTGAGGTCATGCCTAAGGTCTTCGATTGAGCATTTTGTGATTCGGTTTGCTGTTGACTAGACCACATTTTACCCCATAGCTTTAAAAACGTTTAGCAATTAGATCAAAATGTTTTAAATAATATAAAAATGTATTACATTGTAAATAAAATATCATATAACATCATCAATGACCTCGTATAAAGAGAGAATGCTGTTTCAACAGAAAGTGAGTTCTAAGAACTTTGACAAATTTTATGATGGTTATGCACACTTTTAAAATCAAAAGTTATGTACCAATACTTTAGATTTAAAATATATAATCATACTTACATATTTACTTCTTACTTAGATCGAAAAATTTACCTAAACTAAATACAAAATCATTTTATTTTCTAAAACATGAACTTCAAGCATCCATAGACAATAACATCTGATTGAAGTTGGCAAAAATTAATAAAATAGATTAACTAGTGGTTCTACTCTTTTACCAACCTTATTTCATTTTTTAAAACAATTTTAATATGATTGTGTTTTAAAATTATAATTATTTAATATTTTTTGAAAATTCTAAGTTTATTAGCACGTAATTAATTTAACCTTAATTCTTTTACTTTTAAAAGCACGTTATTACTTTAATTTAATTAAAAATTTTAAATGTACAAAAACTATAGTAAATTCTCCATATTGAGAGCTTAGAAACCATGTGTGTATGTGTATGCATTTATATGTTTAAAATGCACTTCAAATTGTACAGTACCATGGTTTCAGACTTTTAAATATTACTAATTACATTAAAAATAATTAAATTGAAAGAAATTGGTATTAATTAAATCAGACAAATATATACCCGTGGACTGATTCTATATTTATTTTATAATAATAATAATAGTTCCTAACCAATAATCTATTTATTAGAATTAGACATTAATTCACAATTTGTGCGTTGCATGTCGGATTAAAAAGATTAACAAAATAAAATATGAAGAAGCAATAAAAAATAATATTTGAATACCGATAAATTGCTTACATATCTAAACTAACAATTGCGGTCTAACCAAAGTCATAAAACCTTTCTCTTTTACGTTTTGGGGCGCGTTTGCCAGTGTTCTTTTTATCACGTATAATTTCATATATGATTTCCTCACCATTTGATCTATATGCATGCATGTATAGTTTCAGATATGACTTCCTCACCATTTGATCTATATGCATGGGCCAGTTCAAATTAGTTTGAATAGTCAACTCCAGGTATTTTACTCCATTCTTTCCTGCAGATGGAATGTTGCGTCCTTAAATTTTGTAATTTCTAATGAATTTTTATATTTCTACCGACATTTATCACTTAGCATTTCCCGATATTTATCATCATACCATTTACGTCACACTATTTTGTTGTTCTATCCAGATCTTGTTGTAAAGCATCACTGTCGTTTCCTGAGTTAATATCTCTGTATATCAAACAATAATCTGATCTTACTGCTAATGTTCTGACCAATATCTCCCAAAAATATTGAAAAGAGGTAATATATTTTTTGAATTTATTTAATATTGTAATTAATCTAAATTAATTAATTATATATTAAATTTTGAGGATTATGTCAAACTCATAATAAATTTTTAGTGCTTACGTCTGCACTAAAAATTTATTATGAGTTTTGTATAAATTGTTTTCAAAACTCTTTAAGATATTGTTTCTTATGCCAAGAAGTGCACTTTCGAAATTCACAGCACGCAGAATCTCAAAAGGGTATAATTGCTCCTTGACACTTGTACTTGCCATTTTACAATTCTGTAATTTTCTAAACTGCACATTTTTAGACATTGACGAGAATCTTATCTCTTTAAAGTAGGTACTTTCCATAGATATCCTTTTAGTAAAACGATATTTCTTTTAATTTTGATCGCTAAATACAATTATATATTGTAAAAATTCGTTAAAAATAAATTACGGAAATTTATTTCATTTTTAAGAACAAATACTTATAAGCAAACAATAGTTTTTTTACTTATATACTTTTACGTCGCTTACTACAATAGTTTTAGTTTTTCTTTTAATAATTTGATGTTTGGTTTCAGTTTTTCTTTTAATGATTTGAAACCATAAGTGTGAGAATTAACCTGTGATAGATCGGTGGATATTTGATGGTAAATCGGTAATGTTTTTAATAGATCCCAAGTCATTTGTATAAATAATTTTTTTAAATATTAACTATAAACTTATATTTCTTTTTGTATTATATCCTTAATGATCTACATGTATGCGAACAAACTATAGCTAAAGGCTATTACCGCACGTGTCAGAGGAGACAGCAATTACGGGCACTCAGGCAATCACAGTTTGTAGAAAAATCCCCTTGAATACATTTTTACAACCTATTGACCTCTCAACATTTTAAATTCAAAAATTTTCAAATCAAAGGAAAGAGATTTATTGCTTGAGAATAGTTTTACTCGAAAAATTTATTTCTTGGAATGTATTTTCTGATGCATTTTTTTATTTCTGTAGCTTTAAGTTCAGTACTTTAACTTTTGACGTTTCCATATGTATTAATACATTTAAAAAAATCAACAATGTACAGTGCATTAATGCATAAATAAATTATTTTATTTGATTATAGCAATATCATGCAAAATTACATACAAACAAGATGCAGACTATTCTGAGTTCTGATTCTGACTCATAACAAAGAGAATTAATTCTTTCAATAGGAATCCTACTATATTTAAAATTTAGGGTATTGAACGTTAATGTTTTTTTTTTCATTAAATGTTAATGTGTTAACTTCATGTTTGTTGAATTTATAGGTTAAGTTTTTAAGAATATTCATAACACAAAAAACGTGTTTCCAAAAATCTTTTGAAAATAATGGATTTTAGTAAAAATGGCAAATATTTTTGCCAAATACATAGTGATGGTAAACTAAAAATTTGGGATACATTGTCAAACACATTTGAACAAGAATTTACGCCAAATTTTCATCTTACGTCTCCTTTAACATGTCTCACTGTCGTTAACATAAAATGTCATCAGGTTAATTATAATCATTTTAGATGTAGGGAATGTATAATTATATTGTTAAATTGTTTTTAGGATAAATCAAATGAAGATATACCAAAAGCAAAGAAGAGAAAACTGGATAAGCACTCGAAAGGTTTTGAACCCTTCATTTTATTAGGCACAGCTTCTGGTTTATTGTTAGTTTATTCTGTATCTAAAGGTTCGCTAGAATTTAGTATAAATAGTAATACATCTCAGAAGATAAGTAATTTAAGTTTTGAAGATGGTCATACATTTGCAGCTGCTCAGAACTCTATAATTCAATTTGATGTACAAGAAAAACGAGTTTTAAAGTATGTGGTTTCAAGTAACTTAATTACCAGTACTATATTTTTATTTGTAGAAAATGGGAAGCACTGTCGAAAGGAAGAATCAGTGCAATATTGGCTTTAAAAAATGATCGGTTATTAGTTGCATCTAGAACTATAAACGTATGGGATGTGAAAAAATTAACATTGCTGGTTACTTTTATTGGACATAGTAATATTGTCACTTCATTGCGATTTTTTTCTTATAGTAATGATGCCTCTTATTTTGTTAGTAGTGCAAAGGTAGGTTTGCTTACTTTTTGCTAGATTCTCAATTTTGGAGATATCACTTCCTGATACAAGAAAGTGCTCTAACAATTTTATGTTTGTGTGACTTATAATCTGTAATATGTTTAAAATTTATATGAAAAGTTTTATTAGCAATCATAAGGTTAATTCATGAATGCTTATAGTATTGTTATTCTTTGTAAAGGATTTCATGCAATTATGAGAGGGATCAACTGACTAGCAATTGATATTGCATTTAAACAAATTATATTTATTACAATTTAGTTACAAATTATCGTATTTGATTATATTAAAGAAAGCTCTTGCATGGACAATGAAGTACTTTAAATTGTTTCTCATAAGATATCAAGATCATTTTACGTGTGGCTACCTAAATTGCATTTAATATCGAATACTCTGAACAATATGAAATTGTTTTCAAATGGTGTTCATTGTGGTTAAATGCAACGGTGCAATTTCTAGTGTAGTTAACAGCAGGATCTATGGTGGTCCGTCATCTTCGCAAATTACACTCATTGGTTTTACACTCATTGCTCTAAAGAGAAGTACCGAGCACGCCTGGTAACAATATTCAAGAGAAGATGAAGTGTATGTTGCAGAATTTTGACGGATTGCGTAAATAGTTTACGAAAATTAAAAGTTTTTTTTATTTAAAACAACAGAATTATTTCATAAAATGGAGACGTGTATTAATGAAGTTTACGTAAATTCTAACAATCGAGATACGAGATCAGTAATTCTTAACCGGTGTTCTGCAGAACACTGTTATTCCATAAGCTTAAAATAATTGCTCCGCCAAAATTCCCTCCACCGGTTTTCCTTGGGAGTATGTACGTAGACTTTTATTTTACGATTATGTTCGCAGAAATATTGGGAAATTGTAGGCGTTCCATGATACTCAAAAGGTTAAGAACTCCACTGATCTAAATCTTGTTAAGTTAAGAATTGAGTAATTTTGACTGTTTTCCTTTCACTAATATATGTAATAGGTTAATATATGCACTGTATTTTGGAAATAAAGATGAATTTTAGTTTTATATTTGGTGTGTAGTAATTGTTTCAATAATATTTCACAAAATAAATTTGATTTCCTGTCATAATATTTTTCATATTTAATTTTCATGTAGAATGATTCAATTGTTTATATGTGGAAATTGGATAATACTAATGAAAAGAGTACGAAAGATGAAAAATCGGAGATGCGATTTATTGTGGCTAATTTTCCAGTACATGTCTCAAATATAGTCACACATAATAATGGCATATACTTGGCAGTGAGTACAGTTATTGGCACTGTTCATATATTTGATAGCAGTGATGTAGAAGAGTAAGTTACCATTTCAGTTGATTTTTAAAATCAGTACAAAAGCGTCTTAATGTTTATGTAACACTCATATTTAGTGGATTGAAGACCACTCATCCTTAATCCACTATCTTTGCTTAATTATGTCACAATACTGGTTTTTGGTAGTATTAGTAGCAATAGTTTTGTTTTTTAGATTAAAAAGAAATAAACCGTTAAAACCGAAAACTACTCTTCAGATTGTAACAAATAGTAAACACGTGTCAAATAGCACTCTACCTGTTATAAGTACATATTTATCAAGTGATAGTTTAACAATAGCTTATGGATCATTATCGGTTTTACATTTCGAGCAGTGGGTAAGTCACGAAATTAATTTCATATTTGCTACACAAATTTTTGTAATTATCATTTTATATAGATTTATACTTATGTATGCGTGATATGTCTGTATCTACACTATTGTTTATTATTTTTGTGTTGACTTACATTGTGTTTTCAGTAACACCATTTGAAAATGAAGGATTAATTTAAATATTGTATTTTCTATTTGACTTGAATTTTTAAATTGGCTTACATTTGATATTAGATATCTTTCAATTTCTATGTAGAGTCTTGATTTTTCATCAAAAGAACAGTTGCTTCGACGTGAAGATCCACGTGATCGATTATTTTCACGATCGCGTTTAGATGGTGAACGTTCAACGCGGAAAACATCGGATGAGATCGCCAAAACAAAAACCCCGAAAACGGATCAAGCACGCTATGCATCGTCAGCTAGTGATGCCGCTGCTCTACATGCGACATTGGCCGATCAGATGGTCGGGAAATTAGATAAAATTCCTTTGGAGAAATTGCTTCATGAATTGTCTATTAATAAGGAAGTTGCGAAATTAGAGAAGAATAAATCAAGGTTTCTAAAATTTTCTTAAATTCACTATTTAGTCTGGTGTGTAAGTTTTATTATACTGAACCGCTTGAAGTAGATTGAGGAAAATAGTTTTGTTTGGTTATAAAAATATCATTTATTATTTGAGAAAGCTTCAAAGGACTTAGTATGAAAGATACTTCATTTATAGGGTTTCCATTTTCAAAAATTTATACCAGGCAACTAAGAACGAAGCTAACGAGTTATAAAATAATATTTATATGACACACAAATCTTTAAAGTTACTTGGATATTCCGGGCAATTTCTCTTAAATCATGTTCCAAAAAATGATACATTAAAAAAAACGATTCGTAGAAATTTTTTTTTAGTGCAACTTTACGGATTGGAAGCACGAGTAAGTCAAGTAAAACATAAAGATTGTATTTATCAAAAGTTATAAGTAGACCGGAAAGACGTTCATCCCATATGAGTTAAGCTGTAGTTATTTGTTATTTGTTTATTTACATAAGAATAATTTTGTTTCTTATTTAATTTTCATACTTACAATAATGATCTAATTTTAATATTTTTCAGCTCAACTATTGGCCCTATAAAGAGCAATATCTCAAATCTACTAATTCAATATATGAGAGGCGATGAGAAAGAATTAGCAAAGTTATTAGTCGAGGAAAATTTTGATACTTTGACAATTAAAAATACGGTCAAAACTCTTCCTTTAACTGCAGTTTTAAATTTCATCGCCAGTTTGAGCAAATTGATCATGAAAGATTCCAAACAGTAAGTATTTTTGGTGATTTTATAGTTTAGGCAAGTGATTGATTACTAATATTAGGTATTGTAAGAATATTATTGTTTTATTATTATTTATTCTTTTTATATCTTCTTCTCTCTATATCTTCTTCTCTGTCCAACGTCGTGACCGACGTGAGGTGGCTATGGTAGATGTTGACGTTGAATAGGGCAATCTTCTAATCTCTATTATTCGCTTAACCGTTGAATAGAATATCACTTTATTGCATTTGTAGATATACGTTCAATATAAAATTACAATAGCAAACGTCAATAAAAGGTGAATATATAGGTAATAGTAAAATCACTTGGAACAATACAAATTATAGCACATTACAATCATTACGACAATAAATAAACAATTGTGTTTTTAAATTATGCAATATATTTTTAAATTCCTTAGCAGTGACCCCATTAGTAAAACTTATTTCTGTTAGCTTCGAAATAATATCGGTCCATCGACTTGGGGTACGGCTCCGTTTCTCCGAAAAATTTCAAAATTCGTCCATATGTCATCGATGACAATCTTTGTACGGGTATGACCTCATTTAAGATGGAGACATTTGTTCTTCTAGTCGTCCAGGGAACTCAAAGCGTCCTGCGTTTGAAATGTGCATTCTGCATTAGTAATTAATTTCATATTACTAATGCAGAATGCATATATTCTTCGGTAGAGCATATATTCTTCTACCGTTGGAACAGATTACCGAGTCTCTGAAGCGTAAAAAAAACCGGAAAAACTAGGGCGTTTGCAAGGTTTGTCTTGGTTTTCATAGTAATATTTCGATCTTTCCAAATTTTTGTTAGCTTTATCATGGCCGAGCGGACAATTTCAATTCGCCGTCTTTTTTCCAATTTGCAAGAAGCGGACTTATGGAGCATGGAGTCTAAATACACGAATTTTTCGACGGCTTCAAAGTTCCCTATTTTTGTAGGTTGACTTTGATTTTCATTTTCTCGATCTACTATCATGACTTGTCTTGTTGGCATTTATTTTGAGTCCATAGTCTCGGTTTACGTCTGCCAGTCTTTGAAGAAACTCTAAAAGCTCTTCGGTGCTATCGGAAGAGTATCCTCCGCAAATTGAAAGTTTGAAAAGCGCTTTCCACTAATCTTCACTCCTCAGTTCCAGTTCTCTAAAGTGCGCCGCATCACTACTTCACTATAGATGTAGAGTAGTGGTGAAAGTACGCATCCTTGACGCATTAGGAAAGGCTTTTTCCTAATTCAACATTTTAGGATAATGTTATCGATTTCGGAATGTGTTATCGATTTTAACGACTACCTGCGAAGTCTCATACAGGCTTTTGGCGAGAGTGACATGGTATAGTACTCCAAATTCTGCTAATTCTCGTAACTAGGAAGTACAGATACATCGGTTCTGAGTATTCTCGAAATCTTTTCTATAAGCTGCCTCGCATTTAAAATTTGTTCTCGAGTATCCGAGTAGTTTTTCTCGAGCATTTAAAATTTATTCTTGAGTGCAGCATGGAAACCCGTCCTTTCACGAATACAGCTTGTTCTGGAGCTATTTGATGTAGCAGGTGAATTTGTAGTCTAATTTGAAGAATATACAACATAATTTTGCTAGAATGTAATATTCGGACTATCAGACGGTAGTTTTGGCAGACTGTACCTGGCCCTTTCTTATATAGAGGAAGCAATACTGAAGTTAATCAGCCCTCTGGCCAGAAGTCCGTTTTAAAAATCTTGTGACACAGCCTGTGCAAGATTTTCTGTCCCCTTTCTCAAGAGCCTGCAAGACCTCTGCTGACATTCTGTTGATTCCTATTGCTTTACCTTCTCTTAATTTGTTCACCTCATCTAACAGTATATCCAGTTCCTTCTCATAATTCCACAGGTCTCCATTATAGCATTCGGGTAAGTATACAGATTGCCACAGTAATCTTTCCACACCGATGCAATTTGCTCTAGTTCTGTATTCAAACAATCATGTTGATCTTTAATTGCCCAATGTCGGGGTTTGAACTCTGAGTATAACGTATCTTCTTGAACAGGTCTTTGGAGTTATTGGTATCGGATTAACTCTGAATGTCTATATAGATAAGATGAGTTTTATTTCCATAAGATCTATACATAATGTATAAAAAGAAGGAAAATCGTCAAAAATAAGAATAATAATAATAGAGTAATATGTTATTATTCTTTGTGTTTGTCCATAGTGAACATATTTCATATTATACTAATAATTCGGCTTAAACATATGTATACATGAGCAAGTATGGAATCGAAACTAAAACTAAGACCAATCAATTTAAAGATTATCATAACTAGTGATCATGTTTAATTAGTAATAGTGTGAGGACTTTGATTTTGCTGGAAGTATTTATAGTATTCGTCCAATTTATATGGTTCTATCTTGCATAGTATTTCGACTAATTTGTTTTAAATGAATGTATATCTATTATTACTGTAATATTTTGAGGTAAGGTATTGAATAATTTCATCGAGCCATACAGTGCACTGTGTTGCGTAATATTTAATCTATGTTTCGGGTAGGTATAATTTATTATCAATATTATCGCCTGCTGGTATTAAATTTGTATCATCTGTATATTTATTATTTTTGTGTGGCTATTCTGAATGATTCTCGCTATGTCATTAATAAATATAACGAAACGCAATGGGTCAAGAATACTACCTTGTGGTATTCTTGGCCCTTGTACCAAGAATACTGCATCCAACGGTAAAATTTTTGAATAAATCACTCCCTCTTTGTTCATTTTCACGCATTGCGTTCTGCTTCTAAGTATGATCTTATCAATGTAAGAGCTTAATTTCTTATTCCATGTTCCTCAAGTTTTATTAATAATATTTTATGATTAACAGAATTGAACGCCTTCGTTAGGTCTGGAAATACCCCACAGGAGACTTTTCTATCCTCCAAAGCCTTCACTACTGTATCGATCAAATCAAAACTGGCTATAGAAATGTTACGATGTTTTATAAAACCATGTTGATTTTTATTAATCATATTTTCAGGTAGGAATTCTACAATTCTCACTGATATTACTTTTTCAAATATTTTACTAAAAGCTGGTAAAATACTGATCGGTCTATAGTTTTCGTATGGTTTTTTATCAAATTTTTTATAGACTGGTTTTACAACCGCACGTTTCAAATTATCAGGAAAAGCGTTTATTATGTAGCAAAGCGGTTTTAAGCGGATGGGAATTTCGTCAATACCAATGCTTAGTGTCGGCTTTAATTTTATAATAATTTCGAGAAATTCATTTTCTGTTGCACTTCTTAATTTAATCAATTGACTATTCAGTGGTCCCGTGCCAGTTGAGTTTGTCGAAAACTCATCTTTCACAGGTTCTGTTTTCGGTATTATTTCATTTGGAATATTTACACAGTATTCATTAAATTCATTTGCAAGTTATTCCTGGGATTCTTTATCAGGAAGTACCTGCGCCTTGGAATTACTTTCAGTAACCTTACTTACTACTGACCAAGTCATTTTTGTTTTATTATTTGAATTTGATATTAAGTTTGAATAATAATTTGAGATGCATTTTTGTAGTAACTCATTATATTTACGTTTCATTTCATTGTATGTTTGTCGGTCATTTATATCATGTTGTATAATCACATGGTAGTAATCGAGTAGCTTTTTATAGATCTTATAGAATCGTAATTTTGTTTGGCATAATTTATATTGGTTAGGTTTTTTGGTTTAAGGCTTATCATAGGCATCGCATGGTTAAACGCTTCATAAAAGATATTTTCAAATAGAATCCAAAGAGCATTTACTTTTACTTCGACTATATGGGTCCAATCTGTTTCCTTAAGTAGATTTTGTAATTCGTTGATGTTTTCTTCTTTACTGAATTGCCTTATATTAATGCTTTTATTTCTAAGAATATGGCTCTGGTTTAAGTGAATGTCGCAGATTATTTTTTGACACATGATTGAGATATGGTATCTATTACCTCTGTTTTGAAATTTTCTACGTTTGTAATAACGTTCATCAGATATTTATTTTTGTCTCTGCTTGTATCTCTCGATTTAACGATTGGTACAGTTCCCAATCTATACTGGTGTTAAGACGCCGGGATTTGATGTTCATTCGTTCCTGAATGAGGTATATTGTTTCCTTTGATAATCGGGCTGTCGAACAGTAATTTGGTTTTCTTGAGGTGTTTCTTCTAAATTGTGACTACAGACTTTTTCACAGCCTACCATATAACTTCAGTATTTGTTGTTTGAAGTTCTTAGAGCTCGAAGAACTTCAAACAATTCTTCTTATATACTTACAGATATGTACTTATTTTGAAAATACTAGTACTGCCTCACAAAAAGTGTTCTTTACAAAGTAATTCCCGTTGAATATAATGCATTTATGAAAACTTTCTTCAAGTCTAAGATATTTATGGCACGCTTTCTTAGTAGTATTCTTGGTTGCGACATCAAAGCAGTGCTGGTTTTGCCAAAAGAAAAAAATGACTTAATGCGTTTATCGTGGCTCTATCGTAAAATTTACTAGACTTTTTAAACCTTTTATTTATGTATTTCAAATTTTCAGACGCAATCCTTGTACAGCTTAAAGGTAATACTCGTTTCTGGCTGTCCGGCATGACGGTAATAGTGGAGAGTACTGTTATTTAGAAGAAATATGATTTTACTGAATTTGTGTGCTTTCATGAAATTGATTAAGCTATTGTTTTGATACATCTACGTTCGTTCATCTGTTATGTAGAGAGCAATAATGGACCGTCATTTACTTCAGATATTTCCTCTGCAATGTC
>WYDF02031674.1:0-12790 GCA_009867245.2 Adranes taylori
GCCAAAAATCCTTTTTAGACAACTCCAAAGAAATGTACATCAAACTGTATAGAACATACATCAGACCCATATTGGAGCATGGACATTACATTTGGAACCCGTACTATACGAAAGATATAACCACAATTGAAAAAGTTCAGAGACGTATCACTAAATTACCTCCCGAATTCAAGAACTTAGAATATCCTGAAAGATTTATTATTTTAAATTTAACAACACTTGAAGAGAGAAGAGCAAGAGGGGATTTGATCGAAACATTCAAGATATTGAGTGACTACTACACATGCTCCATAAACATTTTCAAATTCAGCGAACATATCATTACTAGAGGGCACTCTAAAAAACTAAAAACTGAACGTAACAACAATCGTATTAGAAAAAACTTCCTTTCCAATCGAGTGGAACCCTCTACAACAAGACACAATAAATCCGGGAAACATAAATCAATTCAAAAACAAACTTGATAATGTAAGACGTGTAATACAAATTTAAACTTCATTTTTAAACAGTAAAAAAAGCTACACGTATTAACATAGATACTAAAACAATGATCTCATCGGCCTTAGCCGCTTATTTATTGTGACAATAATAATAATAATACATGGTATCGCAAGGTCCCCTAGATTATCGGAGGCCTTTAATCTTCTTATCAGTATCACACAGATATTATGTATGATAAAAATTGAACATATACAGTAATCAGATTTTATTAATTCTTGTAATTTTTTACATATAACGCCATCAATGAATAAAAAACTAAATTAAATATTTATAAATCGAACATATAATGACATCTATGAATAAAATAATAAATTAAATTAGATTCATATAAAATATATTAACCCGAATTTAGAAAGGTCAGCTTCACAGCTGATTGGTTTGGCAAACATCCTGAATCGTTTCATAACGATTCTTGATAACGGTCTTGACAAGAATTTTGAAATTTCTCGATTGGGATTCTTAGATTCCTCGATTTATTGTCAGTATCACCTGATGATTATGTAATCATTTACCTTCGTGTATGATCTGTTTCGTGTATCATCGGCCTCGGGGATCATCGTTTATATTCGTACATCATCGTTTAACTTCATGTGTCTTTTCTTATCAGTATTACGCTTCATTATTGCGCAATATCTTACAAGCATTGCGTAATACATAACCTGAAATTATCAGCTGATCAGGCTGGTGGCCATCTTGAAAACCGTTATAATTTGAATTCAATCTTGAATTTTTTCGCGCCAGACCTGGAGAGTGGAGTTACACCATGTGTTTTTAACGGAACCATGAGCTCTATACTCGTTCTTCTTAATTAATAATAAATGTATTAAATGTGGTTGACTCTTTGATTTCATCCGTCATCAATACCAGAATCCTAATTACGTGAACCACATCGTTCTACTAATCCGGGAATAACGTACAAACCGGTTCTCCTGCGATAGGACATTCAGGGGACAAATCATCCCGCCTCACTAATGATTTCAAACCATCCAGGAAGGCAAGTATAGGGATGTTATTCCTTAGATTTATGAACTCGATAGATAGCTAACAGGAGAAAGAAACAAAATAAGCACTATTCGTTCGTAAAAGAAAGCCAATACGAAAAGATTTTAAAAGAGCCGTGGATAAAAACAATCCAAAAAGACTAGCACAAAAAAGAACACAGCATTTTTTTTGCATCTCTACACCATTTCGGTTAAGCAGATCGCACGATCCCGAGTGGATCTAAGCCGCTTCCAGAAGTTAAGGATGTTTCTGGGTTCGCTCAGTAGAATTAATCCAACCACCACCAGGATCGAGAGCTTCCGGTAACAATCCCTTTGCTATCTTCGTACCATATTTCTTGTTCAGTCTAAGGGTTTCTGGATTCCCTCAGCAGTATGGGTAATTAGAACAGTATCATCTGCATAACTCAGGTAGTTTATTATTTTTCCTTTTATTTCAAGCTCATCTGGTTTGTTGGTGAGTGCATCCTTTAACAGATATTCTGAGTACGCATTGAATAGCAAGTTAACAGTATACAACCCTGACACACTTCTTTCCTTACGTTAAATTGTTCTTATGATTGGTTCTCCACTCGAACCATGGTCTTTTTTTGGAGATATTGTTTTGGAGATACAGAAATGATATCTCTATGTAAAAGATTGTCTTCAAATTCTGATTCTCTTAAAATAGAGATGAGTTTGTTGCGCTGAATTTGATCGAAGGCCTTTTCAAAATCTATGAAGCATGCGAAGACATCTGCGTTGACGTCATATGCTCGCCGAATAAGGCCTTGTATATAGAATAGGACATCTCAGAGATTCCCAATCCGTTTGCTCAAGCCGAACTGAGTGTCACTTATATTCTCCTTGAGATTTCTATATATGAATGTTTAGATGATATTAAAGAGGGTTTTTAGGATGTGGCTCATCTGGCTGATAATTCTATGGTCAGAACTATCAGGATTTGGTCGCATTCACCTTTCTGGGGAGCCGAATGAATGTTGACAACAGCTAATTCTTTGGTATAAATTTTGTTAAATAGGCTAGTCAGTAGTTTCACTTGTTCCAAAATCAACACTTTCAGTGAATCTGATCTTCTCCGTGTATCTGATCTGGCCCGGTAGTCTTGTTATTTGTCAGTCGTTTGATAGCTGATTTCAATTTCTACAATATCAACTACTGCTCTTCTTTTACACTATGTGATGATAGACCATACATAGCCAGCCTCCGCAGGCACTCGATCCCTGCTTTCGCTGCTTTCGTCTACGAAGCGCAGCTCCATGTATTGTCTCCACCATAAGTTAATTTTGATAAAACTTCAAAAACACATTACAGGATACAAAAGAATAATAATAAACAAAAAGCCGTAACCCAGTAACTTGCAAACATCGCATTAACACTAATGTTGCTTCAAATGAACAAAGAGTATATCTGTAGAATTTAGCATAAATGCCATCATATATAAGACCACATATTATTTGCGTCAATATACACGAATTGTATGTAGTTATAACATCAGTTATAACTACGAAAGTGTTTTAAACTTTGAATGGATGAGCGAAGGGTCTAGCAAAATCGAATGCACGATTACAAACCACCATAACACGTACATAAAGCTAATTTATGCTAGACAACTTGCACTACATGTGTTAAATGCACAGCGCATTCGTAATCTACGAAGCAAAACGTGTTGGCCACGTCCTTCAGTTACTACAGATAACAAAGTTTTTGTTATTTTATATCTGGCATATCGTCTGTGTGAAATTACAACACTATGTACAATGGGTAGAACTAATTTGCATATAAACGTTTAGTTGAATATTTTAATTAATTGTAATCTAAACCGCATTAAATTAATTAGATTCTACATAAGATGTTGTGCTCTTTTATTATTCTTTATAAGAATTTATATTAATATTTAATATATTTTAATTTCATCATTCGTTGCAAAGTTGTTGCTTGTAAATCTAAAGCGACCTGGGACGGTATGAAATATTAAGCTGGTCCCAGACGATATGTGTATTTGGCAAATACACGAATGTTACGGAATTCGCTTTAACACTTAAGAATTAAAAGATATAGCTAACCCACTGTCCTCTAATATTTATCAAACTGCCTAGATCAAGTCAATAGCGATGTTGTTGTAATATACTTATTTATAGTTGGCCTATTTCTGCCATGTACGTTTCATCTCGACTATGTGTTTTAACATTGAGCCTCTGCCATCGACGCTCATAGGTAGGGTATCAGATAATTTCGTCTTTACCAACCTTTACTGATTTACTCGTAAAGAGAACTTTATATTGCGTGTCAACCCGCACACACTGGACCAAAATTTTACCTCTATAGATGTGCATGATAAATTATAGTTACCTTCCTCCTATAATTACCGACCTCGTTTCTTGTGTTGCCTAGATTCGATCAACAACGCCAACCATTGCTTACGTTGCGGATCGAACCAGTGACTCTGAGGTGAAAATCATGCATCTTATCCACATCGCTACGGCGTCGGCTAATAGCGACGTATTTTCAGGATTCAAGTATGTCGTTATCAGTGTAACAGCTACTTTGTAACGCTCCTTTTGTGTAGCGCTACTACGCGCGACATGTCGGCGATATAGCTAGTTACACAGATAACTGTAAAAGTTTAATGTGTAACGATAATAGTGTCAGGCAAACGTCACAAACAGTACCAGTAGCGCCAACGATACTATGCCTGCTGCTCCACACTCTATAAACCCTATTTTTCTGTGGATGGGTGCAGATCTAGACCGTTTGTTAAATTATTAATCGTTTCGCTACTCGCTAGTTGGCTTGCTTGCTCATTTGAGTTTATTTAAAACAAATATTGGGGCTATAGAAAACTGTTTCTTGAGAACTGTTTTGTTTCTATATTTCTTGTTTTATTTAAGTTGAATATCGCGTTAAAGATTAAAGATTGAAGTTGGATATCGCGTTAAAGATTGTAGTAAGGAACCATTAATACAATTATTATTTTCCTATAGAATATGAGTGGCTCATCATATCCATCGTGCTACCACACTGTAACTGAAACGCCCATCACTAGTTCAAAGGCAGTACATATCATCGCACGTTTAGACGGTAGACAAGAATGACGTGGGTATTTCCAGAATTCACAGATTGACATTGCTCTCGCGTTCTATTTTGACTTTAATAAATTAATTTAATAAATATCAACATGGTTTTATTGACACTAAAAACAGTAACACCTTGACACTAAAAGCAATAATTAAATTAGACCAGAGTGTACGCTGGACTATGTCAGAAAAGTATCTTGATTTTATCGGAATAAGATTTTTTTATAGTAAGAACTATGTTTGGTGGAAATTTTAAATATAATGTAGAAAAATTTCTTATTAACCCATTACTTTCCAAAGGTAAAAAAAATAAAAAATTAGGTCAAATCTATTTATCAATATTTATTGTATTAATATATAGTTAAAACCGTTTCTTATGAACAACTATGTAAATATTTTGGTAAACATTATTCTTGTTCTTACAAATTGAAAAGCAAAATATTTCGTATACGCAACATTGGAGTTTACGACCTAGAAAATGTATAAAGGTGTGCGGAATAAGTACTTCGAACAGACTGGAGGTAGATGTACATGACAAAAATGTACATGACAACTTTGCACATGGATTTTGTGTCACCTTTGCACTACTTATATCTTCTAGCTTACACCTTTGCACTACTTACAATACTGGCATATTACACATCAGATTGTAACGCGCTTTCGAAGGATCTGCCGTAGTTCAGTTTCGTAGACGTAACATAATCGACTGGGTCTTGCTTCGTCGCCAATTTATAACATTTGAAATATAATGCTGATAGTTTCTGTTTGTTTGCTAATCTATATATTTTCAAAGCGATTACAATAGTACTGTCGACCAAATTTGCAAATAGTGACCACCACAATTGGTCTCCTTTTACACTAATTTTGTAGTTAGCAATGCCTTTATCGTGACTGGTCAAGTCCCCTCATCTGTTTATTATAGTCAGCAATAAATTGTGGCTGAGGAATATCTACCTATTTTGTATTGTTTTCTGATGTATCTTTTAGCAGCGACTAGAGACTCGATTGTGCAGTTATTTGTACCGAAAGAATTATCATTCCATCGCACTAACAGTAAGTACTTAATTTTCATTGTCAAAAGAAAAATTATATGATCTTTGATTTTTCTGCATGCTCTTTACTAGTAGGAATTGAATACTCTAGCAGTATAAATTGGACAGTCCTTGGACCATATGTTTGCGAACACTTCCATATCTTCTCGAACATTTCACGGCACGAGCGCGAACATCTCGCGACATCGCCTATACATGTAAAACTGCTCGCACGAACATCAACATGAACACGAGCACTTCAAGACGCGAAATTAAATGAATCTAAACATTCAGGTGCGTTAGAATCAGATATCTTATAAGCCGATTTTAGTCAAAGTATAGGCAAATAAATAAAACTAATGAAAGGGAATAATACAGGAAGAATACAATATTATATATATTATAATATAATATTGACATAGGTGCAATCTGAATAAAAACACATAATAGTTTATAAGATTATTTGTGTTGTCAGTTTAATTGAAAGTGTACTAGGAGTGAATTGAAGGGGTCTGTAGCATAGACTCTCGTTGTATTCGAATGACAAATTATAGTAATGTCGAATGACAAATTATTTGAATAGTACTCAACACCTGTGTTGATTGTATATTGAAGACTACGATGACAACAACATAAAACCTTCCAGAGTCTCTAATCCTGTTTTTTTTTTCATGTTTTAGCTCAGTTTGTAGTAGAATCAATATTCTGAACTGCTGGAAACGTGTATTGGTTCTTACAATTTAAATTTTTTCGCAATGATATATTCCTTAATAGTACTTTCAATATGCTAACTTATAATTATATACCATGCAGCAGGGATATATCTAGTTACGCATAATTATGGCGAACGTATATATTTTTTCTGTATTTCATATTTATAGTATTTTATATTTATGGTATGTAGTTAATCTTATTGTGAAAAATGCATGTGTAGAAATAAATATGAATTACAAGAAGTTCTCACGGATTGTTCCTGTGGCGTAAAAGCTTTTGTTTTTCAATAGACAAAATAGCTTATGCGTCGAAAATAAAATGATAAGTTTCTTCGGTGTTCATAATTTTGCTAAAAAAATTAAATCAATATCAATTGGAACTACATAAAGACCACAATTCGAAACCAAAGCGAACATCTTAAAATAACGTCGGTACCAAATTGCTTACTTTTTCATTTATTATATTAAGGCTAGGTGTTAGTTTAGAGAATTTATTAACTGTGTTTAATTAATCATTATCTGACAGTTCTAAATTTTGTTTGATGGAATAAAGTTTATTTTAGCTCAGAAATTTATTTCTACTTCGTACCTTGTGCTCATTTATTGGCCAATACATTTTAGTAACAGGTAAGATATGATTGGTCGACAACGTTTTAGTCTAGCAATATATTCAAATCGAAAGAGTGGCGACTATGAAAATTTGAATATTTTTTTGAAAATTCTACAATTTCGTCACTAAAATACAAAGAGAAATCTTCATAGGAAGATTTTCCACTGATCTTCTTTCAATTTCTTCAATCTCATTCTCATCATTTTCTTATGGTAAACTTATGTACATAGGATTTTGTTTCTTCCAATTCGGGATAATTTCCTTTGCTTCACTTTTGAATGTTTTAGATGAAATCTTAATCTTTTTATACAGAAATTTCTTCTTTGATGAACTTTTCTATTTCTTGAATTTCTTTAGGAGGATTTATGTGAACTTCGGGCTATGTCCGAAAATAAGTAAACTATGAGTAAAATACAAGAGCTGACATGTTAGAACTGCCTACGCATGCAAAATGCAAATATATACTTTAATCCCGAAGTTGCTTGAACGAAACATTTCTGTAATTACACCTTATACAGAACGTAGTCAAATTTGAACTATCGGCTAAATACATTATTCGAAATTAAGATTATGTAATGCTATTTTAATATATAATTACAGCATTTTTTATTTATGTTGAATGATTTTTTATTTATGTTTGACTCATGAAGTTGAGGCAAATTATGTGTAAAGAAGTTTCTTCTTTGATGTGTTTTCTACTATCAACATTATGATATACAATGTTGATAACACATACAATGCTTTAAACTAATATTTTGTTAGTAAAATATATGACAAGAAAATAATTTTTAAAATGTTTCCATTGCGCAACGTTGAGTACTAATGGATTACTAATCAAAGTTTCTACTTTACGACGAATACATGAATTGTACACATATTTTATATATAATTCATATCGATACATGACTGACATTTCGTGTATATTGCACTGTATACCTAACTGCAAAAAACATGTTCACGTTAGTTGCTAATAAACTGATTTTGATTTTGTAAAATATTATCATTCGCATTGCTTTCCTAAAAAATCATTACGCCGTAAACAGTAAGTATATCCACTCTTATGATATATATTTATAACTTGTGAGAACAAATGTACATATTTGATTAGAACATAAAACATATTTTTCGAAAATCGATTGATAATTAAATGAAAGTTGGTCGAAAACTTTGATCAATTGCGTTCGAAAACTTTGAAGTATTGCAAAAAATTGTGGATTTATCAAAAAAATATTCAAATGCTCATAAGCGTCACTCTTTCGATCTGAATATTGCTAAATTAAAACGTTTTCCACTTATCATATCTTATCAGTTACTAAAATGTATTGGTCGAAAAATAAATATAAGAACTGGTACAAAGTAGAAATAAATTTATGAGTATAAATAAACTTAATTCCATTAAACAAAATTTACAACTGTCAGATAATGATCAATTAGACAAATTTAATAAATTCTCTAAACTAACCTCCAGCTTTAATATAATAAATGAAAAAATATGCAATTTGGTGTTTTTTGTCATAATCTGTCTATATATGTGGAGACGGTACAGACACTACTCTAATATATTAATAAACAAAAGCCAGTGCGCTTTGGTTTTAAATTGTGGTGTTTATGTAGTTCCAATTGATATTTATAAAATTTTTGCGACATGGTAGCAAAATTATGAATACCGAAGAAACTTATCATTTTAGTTTCGCCGCATAAGCTATTTTGTCCATTGAAAAACCAAGGCTTTTTTACGCCACAGGAACAATTCGTGAGAACCTCTAGTAATTCATATTCATTTGTACACATGTATTTTTCACATAAGATTAACTGCAAACCCTGAACAAAAAATATACGTTCACCTTAATTATGCGTAATTTGATATATAATTAGCTACTGCATGGCACATAACTCTAAGTTAGCATATTGAAAATACTATTTAGAAATATACCATTGCGAAAGAAATACAATTGGTAGAACCAATACACGTTTCCAGCAGTACAGAATATAATCTGCAGAATGATCTAAAACATGAAATAAAAAACAGTTTCAGAGGCACTGGGAGGTTCTATGGTATCGTCATCGTAGTCGTCGTCATTATACAATCAACACAGTTGTTGAGTTCTATTTAAATGATCTGACATTCGACATTACTATACGAATGAGTACATGTAGTTGCTGTTGTAGGAATTACTATGCAGTATTATCTTGCTAATTTTATGGAATAAAACGAGAGTCTATGCTACAGACCCTTCAATTCACTCTAAACTCACTTCCAATTAAACGGACAACACAATTAATATTGTAAACTATTGTGTTTTTTTTTTATTCAGATTGTACCTATGTAAATATTATATTATAAAATATATATCTGTTATATTATTTCATTGGTTTTACTTATTTGCCTGTACTTTGACTAAAATCGGATAAGATATCTGATGTTAACGCAGCTGAAGATTTAGATTCATTTAAATTCGCGTCTTGAAGTGTTCGTGTTCATGTTGAGGTTCGTGTGAGCAGTTTTACATGTATAGAGATATGGAGTTGTTACCTCATGAATAAAATCCCAACACCTCATGAATAAAATCCCAACAGGGAGTGGAGTTTAGTGGGTAAAAATCCCACAGTTGTTACATGCACCGAGCATCCTTCCTCTTTTGAAGATTCTCTACTTCCTACGCAAAACAAAAAAAAAGGAGTTGTTCGCGCTCGTGTCGTGTAATATTCGAGAACATCTGGAAGTGTTCGCAAACATATGGTCCAAGAACTGACCAATTCCTACTATTAGAGCATACAATTCCTACTAGTAAAGAGCATACGAAAAAATCAAAGAAGGTTATACGATTTTTCTTTTGACAACGAAAATGAGAAGTACTTACTCTTAGTGTGATAGAATGATGATTCTGTTGCTACAAATAACTGCTCAATCGAGTCTCTAGTCTCTGCTAAAAGATACATCAGAAAAGAATACAAAAAATGGGTAGATATTCCTCAGCCAAAATTCATTGCTGACACTAATAAGCACTTGAGGGGAGTTGATCTTCACGATAATGGCATTGCTATCTACAGAATTAGTGTAAAAGGAGAGTAATTGTGGTTGCCAGAATATTTACAAATTTGCTCGAAAGTACTATTGTAAGCGCTTGAAAAATATAGAATTTAGCAAATAAACATAAACTATCAGTATTATATATCAAATTTTGTTTGCCCGCAACACTTATGAAAACTGAAAATCAGCGCGAATTGACGACGAAGGACCCAATCCATTATATGTTACGTGTACGAAACGGAACTACGGGAGGTTCTCTGAAAGCGCGTTACCATCTGAATTGTGATATGACAGTATTGGTCATATTGTAAGAAGAAGATGTAGGTAGTGTCCATGTGCAAAGTTGTCATATACATCTACCTCCAGACTGGTCGAAGTATGATGCGCATACGAAATATTTTGTTCAATTTGTAAGAACAAAAATAATGTTTACTAATATTTATATATTTCCTCACAATAAATGGTTTTACTATATATTAATATAATAAATAGTGATAAATAGATTTCACCTAATTTTTTATTTTTGTTACCTTTGGGAATTAATGGGTTAATAAGAAATTTTTCTACATTAAATTTAAAATTTCCGCAAGACATAGTTTAATCTTATTCTCCTAAAAAAAATCTTATTCCTTTAAAATTGAGATACCTTTCTGACGTAGACGTAGTTATTGTTTTTAGTGGCATGAAAACCATGTACATATTTATTAAATTCTTTTTTATGTAAAGTCAAAACAGAATGCGAGAGCAATGTCAAAATCTGTAAATTCTGGAAATACCCACGTCATTCTTATCTTTATTGATGATTGTTTCTAAAAATGAATGTTTCTTTAAATTCATTTCTTTTGCTAATATAGTAGTATCATAACTAATATCTAATATCTTTAGCTAGTATATATAATATAATATTGTAAAACAATAAAACAATTTAACAAAAAATCAGAAAATAATATTATTACAATCTTTTACGATATAATTCTTTCACATTAATATAACAATTCTTTAAATTCTCCAATTTATCACTCTCAAATATATTATTTAATAATAACTTATAAAATCTAATCACAACTTTTATTTTATTGTCATTATAATATAATTTAATTTCAAAATCAAATTGATTTTTTTATATAAATCGTATAAATTTTAATTTTGCAATTAAGTACTAATTGTTTCTTTAATATTGTTCTTCTGTCAAATTGACAAATAATAGCAGTTTTACTAATTATTCATTTTACATTTAATAGACATTTTACAAAACTTTTTATACAATTAATTTTATTTTCATTGATTTGATATTCTTTAAGAACCAGTTGTTGTTTTTATTTATGATATTTTGTTGCACTGTAAATTTTATATAATTCATTTTTGAACAATGTGTAATTTTTACTAAAAGTGACTTTTTAATATATGGAGGATAATAGATTTTAAATGATAGAAAACTTCATTTAATTTTGGAATAATCTTATAAATAACTATTATCGAAGGTAAATTAATTTTTCTCATTTTTATTTTAAATATCATATTTTGTTTATAACATTAATAAATTATCTTCTTTAAAAACCGTTGAAATTTTATTTTCATTTTTAATCTGAAGAAGCAGTATTGCTTGCGAAACGTTACTACCAAGATTATAAATTGAAATCAAAAATATATCTTTTGAGACCGCGTATTATTTTTTATTAAACTATTTAATTTTGAAATTAGTTTTAACAAGTGGTGCAGTACACAGAGTTGTTGCTTTTGATTAACTGATGACAATGAAACTACTGGAAGCAGAGTGTACTGATTAAGACTACTGCGTATGCCAGTTTTTCAAATGATTAACTCATCGAATTTAAAAAAATGATATTGCATATAAGAAATGCGGAATTAGTTTAATTTAAAAAAAAAGCCTAATGAGCATCCCTTGTAGAATAGGTTTCCCTTGTAGAATAGGTTTGCATTAAGCATAAAACCAGACTCGATTTACAATATAAGTTTATTCAAAACTTCTTATAAAATTCCAAAGTAGTTAAAAAATTGTGCTAATATTAGTATTTTTAAAGCCAAACCTAATTTATTGTTTAATAATTTATACCAGCATAATAATAATAAAATACTCATTTTTATATAAATATTTGAAAAACTGGATTTTGATACCCGTTTAGCTAGATCAATTTACGATGTTCCACATAGAATATCGATTCGTTATCAAAATACGTGCATATAAAAACAAATCTGTGTGTTTATAATACATTTTGAACAGGGCATTGCGAGAGATAAAATCACCGGCACAATTTGAAATTAATGCCTTTTTGTCCTTGTATTTGCTTTATACTGATGAAACTAATTGGTCTTTTCATGTAGCACGTGATTATAAATGAATCAGATCTTTTCTCAGATTGTATTTCATGTCACTTTCGTATAAAATGATTAAAATAAAGGACAAGTTTATTGTTTTCCTTATTGTTTTCTTATTTATACATAAAGAAGAAAATTGATGTTCTTAAGAATTTTTAATTGAAGTTGATTGGTTTTGACAAATTTCGTTTTATCTAATTTACTCTATCTAATTTATTATAATATCTAATTCATCTTCTTTCATCTTTTTACGCCTTCTCCATATGAAGGTTGCCGATGCAAATTGCTAACTATCTTTAACATTGTGTTTGACACTAGGGAATGCAATACCTTTAATAATTTTCGATACCGGTATTTCGGTATTTTCGCTCTTAGAACCGGTAATACCGGTATTAGTATTATTTTAAAAAAAGTAAACAAAATTAAAATTTACTTACTATAGGTTATGTTATTATTTAGGGGTAGTACAAATATATGTCAAACACAACT
>WYDF02031685.1:0-12790 GCA_009867245.2 Adranes taylori
TCCGATCCTCCGATTCACTTTCATTCTACTCTTAATCCAACCATTCTCACATCTTTCGTAATCTCCTTTCAGCATTCTCTCCATATATACTTCCAGAACGAACCTACAGCCTTCATCTCTTAATACCTTCCCTTCAAACATAATCATTCTTTTCACGCCTTCAATCCAATATTTGAATTTTCCTACCTCTTGGATAACAATCTCACTCCGTGTACTCCTTTCCAGTCCCAATATCCTTTTTAAGTATCCCACTTGCATTGTTTCCATCTTCTCCCGTTCTTCAACCGCCCATACTTCCGTCCCTACATCATAACACTGTTCACACATATATCCATCAACTTCATCCTCATTCTCAATGACTCCCCAAACTTTCTTTCGCACACAATCCTCATCCTCTCAATTACAGGCCTTGCTTTCATAGTCACCATTTTAAAATGTTCTTTAAAAGGTCCAATGTTCTTTAATACCTAAATACTTATAGACCTTTACTCTTTCAATTTCATTTCCTTCTATATCAAACTTCTCATTTCTGCCATCCCACCCACCCTTCTTACATACCATTACTTTCGTTTTCTCCACGTTCATTACCAGTCCCCTCTTATCCAAATATCCTTTCACTCTTTACTCTTCCAATTTTCAGACCACCTGCTTGTCATTTCTCTAAAACCCCCTCTAAATCTGATAGGTATATGTTGAACCAATAAGAGCTTAGTGGTCAACCCTGTCGTACTTCTCTTTTAGTCTCAAACCAAACAGACACGCACTCATTCACTGTTGCGCTTACTTTCGTGCCCTCATACAATCCTGTTATCATTCTTACAATTCCTCTCGATATCTCTACTCTCCATTCTCTCCCACAGTCTTTCCCGTACAATAGTATCGAACGCGGCTTTCAGGTCAACAAATAGAAGGTATAGCCTTTTTTTCCCAATCTCTCATTTTTTCCCAATTTTTCCCAATCTCTTTTCATTCCCATAATGTAATTTATAGTGACTATATTGTCTGCAGTCTCCTACCTCTAATAAGACCATTCTGCGTGTGAAACAATATTCCCTTCTCTCTATTTTCCTCTTTCAACCTTCTATTTATGACCCTTGCATTCAACCTATACAATCCATTAATTTCAGTCATTCCCCTATAACTATTGACATCCATTCTGATTCCTCTCTTATACACTGGCACAATTTCACCTTTTTTCCATTCATCTGGTACCTTTTCTTTGCCCATCCATATCTCATTCATTCCCCTAACTAACGCACACATTCCATTCTCATCCAAACACTCCCATACATCCACTGGTATTATATTCGGCCCAGTTGCCCCATCCTTTTCGAATCTCTTTATCTCTGTCTTTACTTCTTCAACACTTAATTCCCTCAAATCACTCCATTCCGACCTCTCCATTTCCCTTTCTTCCTCCTCATCACATATTCTCCCTATGTCCTCTACGAACCTGTCTTTACTACATTTCTCCTCCCATTCAGTTAAGATGAAATAATGTCAGTTATGAAAGAGCCTAATCATCCAGAATTAGCAGCTGTAAAAAGACATTACTTACAGAGAAATTGAGCTCTAATCCCAATCCTGAAATTCAAGCAAAAGCAGGTAGGATGGAAAATTAAAATTAATAAATTCAATAAAAAATAATTTATCAGAAACACCAAAAGAGAACTATACACACTGGAATGTCTCATTGCTTTCCAAGCGAGCAATGTTCATTATCCATAATTCAAATTCGTTTTAAGGTGAAGAAAGAGAGGTTTAAAAAACAATTAATTTATATTTCAAGGTAGTTCTAGCTTTTGCCGGACAAACATTTCCTGTAAATTAATTTCATGAAAACTTGAAGTTTCCAACATCAAGATAAATAGTTTAAAAAATAGCTTGGTGTTCAATTACTTCGCATTGCTTTGTTACGTCACAAATGCTCCTTAACGCTTTGAGACCAAGCTACAATCTTAATTTAAAATTGTATTGTTTATGCACACAAATGTTTTCTTAATTTTTGCACAATATTGTTAAATTTTATTTGCAAAAGTCAAAGACTGACGACCGCTGCTTAAGGCTAAGTTCAGATGACGCGTAAGGCTAGGTACATACAGTTCTACAAATAAAAAAACATCAGACTAGCTACGCACCAATAGTAAGCCAGCGGCATATGAACAATGCAAAAGCTTTGTACTTGTCGAAACTACGAGCGGCTTCCTTTCATCTAATTTGTCATATATTTTAAGATCTACGAATTACGTATTTCTTTTACAATGGCTAGTTTTTTTATGAAGCGACTGTTTTTAACGTATATTTTTCCTTTGTCGGCTTATGCAAGTTTAGACAGGAAATTCTCTGAATGACCTTAAGCTTTTTACCTTTGGCGTATACAATCTGATTGGATATTATTTTTAATATCCTATGAGATACTTTGATATTTTGACGTATCAAGCTATTATTTCCACCGCCGGTGTGACCCACCACTTTTATAAATCGTCACTACTTGCATTTTCACAAGATAACTGTCAACAAAATAATGCAACGTTGATCCTTAAATTTTCTTAACGTATCATGAAGAGACTTTTGATTGGCCGGAAGCATAACCTTCCTAAAAATTTTGTAGCAGAGGCTTCTTTCTAACTCCGCCTTTTTTGTGGCATAGGCTGCCGAAAGCCATCGGCTTATTCAAAACACTACATCTCAACGAATGTTTCCCTTGCCAGAAAATTCGCATAAAAGGAGCCTTCCAGGCCAGAATCCAAGAGACGCAATTTTCGAGTTGTTGTCTTTTGAAATAAGACCTAGTCAATTCCTTTTGGTCAGGGAGAATGATCGCAGCGAGTATTGATCTGATCTTAAAGCGTAATAGTAAAATGTCAAATATTCAAACAATATATTAATTTAGGAATATAATAAGTAAAAAAATTAAATTGAACAAAAATAAAATTCTACGTAACAAATAAAAGGTTAAGTATCAAACTACACATCTTCTGCTGAATCTTTCTATTCCCAATTAATTATCATTTTCGTCTACTCTTATTCTCATATTATTTTCCCATTATACTTGACATCGATGCAAGATATGGAGTCACACGAGAAGAAGATGTTGCCTAGAACGATGACATCATCGACACTAATTTCAGTACTTTGTCAGAGGCTTCGGCAGTACTTCGGCAAATTCATTCCGTCAACGCAAATTATTAGTCAATATCCTCAGCATCATTATTCATCAATAAAAACCCTGCACACTAGCACGAACATCTCATGACATATATCTACCATGCTTTTGTTCAGTTGCAAATTAGAGAATGCGAGCGTCTAACGCGCGACTGAACTTAGCCTGAATGATACTTTTGTAGCAAACGCAGGCAACGATGTCAGCAATTAGTCAGTGAGTGTTTCATAAATTCTCCAGAACAGCGTGAAGATAGTTACAAAACTCCAAAGCGCAACGTAATTTACTTTACAGACATGATGTCATTATCAATATTATAAATTCAGCAATTAAAAAAAATTTCAATTTTAATATTTTTTAGAAAAAAAAATCTGCTCAAGAAGCATAGGTGTGCAATAGTCCTGCTTTTAGTGATCCACGTGCGTATGTATCAAGTTTTTAGGATCAATGATTGACCTATCATATACTTTCGTATGCACACCACACATAAGGGCAATGATGAACTATTCTACGTACTTCAGCATGTTGCCACATGTTGCCAATGTTACGAAGAAAAAAATGTGATATAAGTTATTCAAAATTTTTAAATAATGGACAAACTACCTCTTTTTTAAAATCTGGTGACATTTAGAAATATAATTCGGTTTGTATTGTTAATACAATTACTGCCTAATAGCTGATTTGCCTGTTTATTTCACAGATATTCCATTCTGCATGTTCGTCATATTGACCTCTCCTCACAATTTATCGCCCAGTCTGTTTCGAATGTTATAAAAGAATCTGCAGAAATTAGTTCACTGTAAGAGGAAAAAAGAAGTTTGGTGAACAAAATAATTACGCAATTAGATTTAACAAATGTTACTTATCTCTTTGAGTTTGAGTTAACTCTTTGAGTGGGAGAACCAAAACAACCCAAGGGGAGCGGCAATATGAAAAAAAAAAAAAATTCGCGATAAATGAGGTAAAGACTGTTTCTATAATCACAAAAAGTTATGTAAAAAATTACTGTTTACTATTTTGGCATAGAATTTTTTCTGAATTGCTCTTGTTGATGAGCAGATGATTTCAATCTTGTTGAAGACAGAATATAAGGCTAGTTTCTTTTTTTAGCTACAACTTCCTGAATTTTATGTGGTCGCTTTTTGGAAAATCTGTTTGGTGAAATAAACGCTGTTATTATTTTTAGTCTAGTCTTTTGAAGACGCAGTAAGCAATTTTGTAGATGCATTCAGAAGCATCTAGCACGTAAAAAAATATGCGATGCCATCCATCACTTCCTTGATCGCCTGCCAATTTTATAACTTGATAGCAGCTGATCAAATTTGTCGACATAATACATAATTCATGTTTGCATTATAATCTAGTGCGGGTATGAAGCTTGAATTTTATTTCCATCTTGTTGTTTTGGGCTTACAGTCGCCATATCATCAAGATTTCTAAAATTGGATAGGAGATGAACTGCTTGGTTATCCTTCCATTTGTATGTGGACAATTGTTAAAAAATAATTGGTGCTTTCCCTCGTAAGTTATTTATTAGAGATTTTACAACTCTACCTCAGCGTAGATTTTACAATTTTTTTCAGCGTTACCGGTAGTTTTTCCTGTATAAATTTCAAATTTTTTGGTGTACCCAGTTTGGTCAACTAACATCCAAACTTTATATCCCCGTTTTATAGGTTTTTTTTTCGCCAAATACTGCTTTAGAGAATTTCTACCCTTGAACTTTACCGTGGATTCATCAATCCCAAGTTTCTTATCTGACAATGAATTAGTTTCAGAAATTTTGTGAGATTTTTTATATCTCACATATAATGGCCTCACCTTATATAATTTATCATAACCAGCGTGTCTACGTTTAGGCACATTATGATTATGATTGACATGGAAATGCCCCTAAAATCATCCAAATCTTCTCACATTCATAGCTGAAGAAATATATGGATCATTCAATTCAATTCAGGTATGCTGGACCAATTGTAATATTCTCATTTAGTAGAATATATGAATTTAAATTAGGGTTTAATAAGGAAATAATAAAATGAGCATTTTTACTTAAAACAATAAATAACACTTAAATATATTTTATATACAATTTGTACATAGTATCAAATCTTAGATACCGAGTCTAAGATTGAATATGAGTGGATATAGAATGTTGCTAAAATTAATACACTATATATATATATATATATAATCATAAAACCGCGCCCCCAATTTCGGCTCGATGGAAGTAGAAAATATTGGCATTGACTTAGTTCGTACATCTACTTCATGTAAGAATGTCACAATATGTCGTTGACTACATTTCTTATGAACACAATTATTAATTACGCCTTGAAAACAAACGTAATGTTTATATATTCCATACAAAATACATTATCAATATATTAATTATATAAAACTAATAACTTAATATTACACCAATATTATAGGGAATTACAGGATTAACTCCACTACACAATAATCCTTCTAGCTAGGGCAATAAGCAAATTTAGACAGGAAAGCATTCCTTTCTAATTCATTTGTTGGGTCATATGATTTCCCAGAATCTATTCTTTTCTGTTCGGCATACAAATTTGTTTGAAATACCGAATCTTCAATAATGTCTTCAGTAAAAAAAACATTTAAACAGCGGGATATCAAGCTGTTGAAAGGACATATTTATTATGAAATCGGAAACACCGCAGCATTGTGCAAAATCTGCAGGTGTAGGACGGTGGCAATTTGACCATATTGGAAGAGTCTCCGATGGAGCAGTACTTATTTAACTTGGTTCTAATAATACATTGCGTAATTGTGAAAGATGAATGTCTTCCTCATCAATTTCATTATCATCCACAAATTCATTATCATCAAGTCATCTACGCTCATACCAACGGCACGAGCGTAGATGACTTGATGACTTGAACGGCAAATCCTTTATCTAAATATAAATCAAGTAAGAATTTTTTATCAGTCAAGTGTCGTCGTGGTACCGAAAAGATACCAGAAATAAAAGCAGAATGACACAAACTTAGATAAATTAACTAATTGCAATATTTACTGATCATGACCGCTTGAAATAATGCAAGTCACAAAACACGTAGTATTTTCAAGAATATAAGCACACACTCAGCCACTCTCTACTAATGGAATTGTACATAAAAAATATTAATGCCGTTGTAATTTAGAAAACGATAAAAAAAGTGGTTACATTTTTTCATCAACGACGCTGAATGGCACAAAATCTGGTAGTGTACTATATTTACCACTGTCGCGTACAGAGTTAAGAAATATACGAGAAATTTAACTCGTGAAGGAACATTTGGCTGTAGTGATAAAAATATTTAGTATAGAGATGGTTTTATTGGTGCCAACATTTGAAACATGACTTTGGAAAAAGTAAAATTTAAAAGTACCGTTAGTCTAAGCAAAATTATAAAAACTTTCTTACATAAGTAATAGGCGGAATATATTTGGTAATAAAGGTAGCATTAGTTATAGGATGAGGGGACCATAAAGAAGGGAAGAACAAAAAAACATTATTTACTAATCAAGGATAAACGCAATTTTAGCTAAAAAAATTCCTCAAATACTAGGTGGTGTAAGAGTCATCACCCTATCGGCAGAAGGTCCTATTTTTGCAAATGGCGTCATATGTCATCGGGAGTTTGACATTTGTGAAGTAACAAGAATCAGCATACATGTAGACAAACCATGGTTTTCTACACTTCTCAAGAACACTAAGTAATTGTGATATTGTTTTTGACAAATAATCGGTCGGTGATTTTGGCTCAACGTGAGTTTCGTCGTCGATTGGCTGGTCGTGTGGCATCAACTGGACAAACAATGCGGCGTTTAGGCGCTCGGCTTGAGGAGCTGGGTCAACATCGGACAGGTGCAGACATGGCCAGCCGCGGAGCAACCGTTTGGTCCAGAATATCACTGCAGTCGCTGCAGTCGCTACAGTTATCCAAGAGGAGTCTCAAACATGAACCAGACGATAGGCCACGCAATTGACCATCAGTAGACGGTTTTTACAGTGACTTTTGATGAAAGACTTATAGATAATCCCATTCAAAATCCAAACAGAGCATCAGCTATTGCCTGGAGACCGCCAATCGCGTGTATATTTCAGCCAAGCCCTCCTAAATCTCGACCGCGAAGAGGATGATTTTCCATTGAAAATTATCATGAGAGTCGATGCGCATTTCCACATATGCGGATAGGCGAATATACGAAATTATCGCTTCAAACTCAATGTTTGGTGCGGGGTTTACGGAGGAAAGGTGATTTGTCCATATTTATTCGAGGAGGGGGTCAGCAACATTGTTACTGTGACTGGAACGATGATCAACGACTTCTTGCTGTCGCATATTGAAGAATTAGGTTTGGAGGACATGTGGTTCCAGCAGGACTATGTGACCACACACAGCACGAGCGATAGTGAACATTCTTCAGCAAGCATTTCCCGATTTGACCGTTCCAGACTTCTTTCTTTGGGGTTTTTTTTTGAAGTGCCGGGTCTATACGAACAAGCCACAGACCTTGGCAGCCCTAATGGAGAACATTGGACTAGAAGTGACGAATTTGTCGGCAGAAGTTTTAACAGAAGTCGTGGAAAATGCTGTGACACGAGCCTGAATGTGCATTAACGCTCTGGCGGCGGCCACTTGACCGATATTATCTTTGCGAGTTAATGGAACAAAATTTAAACATCTAAATAAACATAAGCAACGAACAGAACTAATTCTTTTTATTTAGAAACAAAGTTAGAAAATCGAGTGAGGACTTTGGCGCCATCTTGTATTAATAATAATACAGTGCTTTCCCCATCCGGTTAGTATACAACTTTTGGAAACGACAATAACATGTTATCTTGTATATGGAGAATACTAGAATAGTTCGCACCTAGTTCCCGATATGATACAAGTGAAAGCAAGATACATTTAAATAACCTATTTCTTCTATTTGAACTTGAACGCCCGCTGGAACATCCTCTTCTTGTGGTTTCTTCTGGATCTGTACTGCTCGATACGCGTTCATGTCCGCTAACCCTAAATATGTTCATTTACGGTTCTATAGATAGTATACAAACTCGCCCATGATTAACACGATATCAATTTAAATACATGTGAATAAATTTGGTTACAAAATTTGGATTTATATGTGCAGTTGAAAATATTGTAGTATCACAATTTGTTTTCATACTGATATGATGTACTAGCATATAAAAATAATTTACGCAATATTTAATACTGTATTACACATTTGGCAACGCTAGATCTATGAGGTCAATAGCACAAGTGTTGCTGCATCAAGCAGTACAAACTAGAAATACACTCATGTGTCTGCCCATCAGATGAGTATCCGTGAATTCATTCGTAAGATTACCTTAGTACGTACAATTTTATCATGCAAATAAATTATATATATATATATATATATATATATATATATATATATATATAATGAGTTTTAATAGAACAAGTGCATCAAACAGCTTTTTTATGAACGCAAAGTTTAATGCACTTCTTGAATTCTCTCAGGATCTAAGTACAAGTGCAAATTAAGTTATCAAATTCAAGTACAAGTGCAAGATATTAACTGAATTTCTCATACCATTGTAATGTGAATTCTACAGATAATTACGTTGGAATAGTAATTATGATATAATCATAATTACTCATTACTATTTCAAAATTTCGTATTTCCAATAACCAAGTTCCACACAAAAATCTGTACCGTTAAATAAATCAGGATTTTATAAAACTTGGACCAATTTGTCGACAGAATTGTAGAGTATAAAGACCCCTCTACATGATGGTACACTGCAATAGTCACCATGATGACCACCATCGCCACGATGGTGGTTTGTACTATTTAGCTATGTTTTCTTGTTGTAGGACTGAAAAATGTTGACCACTGAGGAGCGAGTAGAGATTATCCTCATTTATGGAAGAGAGATACAAGTTGCAGATGACTTTAATGTGAGACATCCTGAACGAGAGCCAGTGTCGCACTCAACAGTTAGCAGACTGCTAGCAAAGTTTAAGGCCACATGTAGTGTAGCTGATGGTAAAAGATCTGTACGTCCGGGTACTTCAGAAGAGGGAGTGGAAGATTTTAACAAAGGTATCAACAAGTTCGAATAAATCTATTCGCCGAACAAGCTTGGAACTACACTATGGAATATCTTGCGAAAACACAAGTTTCATCTGTACAAGTTACAAATGTGACCCCATATGTCTGAAGAGGATCCAGATCACCGTTTGGAAATATGCAATTGGTTTTTGACCCATTTGGAGGAGGACCTAGAGATTTCTTCTAAAGTTATGTATTCGGACGAATCCAATGTGTATGTAAATGGTGACGTGAACCGGCATAGCTTTCCGTATTGATCCGACAGTAATCCTCACTGGATTATCGGCAATAAGAAGCAAGGAGCTGATCGCGTGATGGTTTGGTGTGTCTATGGAAAAAGCGGATCATAGGTACCTACTTCTTTGACGGAACAGTTAACAATGAACTTTACTTCTCAGTGTTAGGAGATGAGATTTGGATTTGCTGGGTTCTGGAAAACCAAAATTGTTCATGCAGGACGATGTACCCCCACACTATGGTACACAAGTTGGTAATTGACTAGATGAAAACTTCCCCCAGTGGATCGGCCGTAGGGCACGAGTGGAATGGGCTCCACGATCTCCAGATTTAACCCCGATGGACTCTATTGTATGTGGGTTATGTAAAATCCAAAATTTACCAGTGTCGCAATCAACAGTTCGGTCAGGATAGGGGCAAAAAGCGTATCACAGCTGTGTCGTTCAGTAACGCCTGACATGGTAACCAACATTCTACGGAACACGGAAGGCATATATTGAACATATATGTTATAAATCCCTATGGTGCGGAACTTTTGGGACAAAAATTACTTAAAAAATCAAAAAGATGCTTAAAGTTTAATGACCCAAGAAACGTTGGAAGCATTTATGCTAAAATCTCTAGAAGAGATTTTTAAAACAAACTGATTTGTATTTGTACTCATCATGATTGCAAAAAAATAGGCTGCATTGAAGCCGGTTATTAAAGAAATTGCCTAGTAGCAAAATCGTTTACAGTGCGGATCTGATTTTCTATAAATAATTACTCTGTCAATGCCTATCCACAAAATATTACTATGTATATATAGTTGATTGTAAAATTATTCAAATATTTATTTATTTGTCTTACATGATATTTCAAATAGCCAAGTTTTATTTCTGGTTACAGGTAGCACTTTCATTCAATGAAGATAAGAATGAAATTAGCAGTGTGTAATATAATTATAATAACGTAATATGCTACTTGCAATTGTATTATGCGATGCTACGATGTCACATTGCAATGTAGATGATTACGGTTTAATCGTGTGAAAAGATAAATTGGATTTGTATCGTTTGAATCAGATATGGAATCTTAACTGACTAAACTGGTTTTTCATGCATTTCATATACACATATCCTCAAATAACCACTTCAGAAATGTGCATAAATTGAAAGTATATTCATTTCATTATCAATCTTAAAAACTACTACTATTTTTAGATATATATATAGTAGAGTCGCGAATAACCGTCATTCTCGGGACCGTTGGGTTGACGAATGACAGAATAGACGGATAATAGAAATAGACCACCCGTACTTTTGGCGATGAATAAAAATAACATATTCTACTGTGTTTATAGTATAGAATGTTTGTACTGTAATGTATTGTTAACTAAACAATCATTATATATAATACCGTACATATTGTGGAAAATGCAGTAAAACTCTTAAATTTTCACTTTACTGTAACTCTGTAATACAAATGTTTACTGTACTACATTTTGTGAACATATTTCAGCTTCTGAATGAGTAATTGTTTTTGCCGATTCATCTGTTACTTCAATCGTATCATCATCCTTCCGCAAAACACTCCTATCAACTCATCGACGTTTAGAACTTCAAACCCCCCATCAAATTTGTCCATTCCAAGCCATTCATTGACGTTGTCCTTTAAATTTTCTTCCGCTGGAAGACTTTTACAGAGCTCAAAAATGTTTGTTTCATCGTTTAAAATTTTCTCTTCAGTTTCCGCGTTATTCAGGTCATTTCCTTGCACAGACCATAATGTATCCAACCTCTCTCCAGTGTTTTCTCCGATACATCATGCCACGCTTCAGGCACATTGAAAATTGTGTGTTTGATGGTGTATGACTTCCAAAAAGCCCCGATGTTAAATTCATTATCATCAGAAATAAGCTTTTCTAAGAACGCTTTACGGTACCGCCGTTTCATCGTCTCGATAATACCCTGATTCATTGGTTGAATCAATAAGGTTCGCTGATAAAAAATGACAACTTATTTTGCCATCGTCACTCTTTATTTTACTTACAGGATGAGTAGGCCCATTATTCATGAGCAGCAATGCTTCTCCTGGCAGTCCTTTTGATTTTAAGTGAGATTTTACAATACACACAAACACTTTGTGGGGCCAATCCTCAAAAATGTCTTGTCTCATTCAAGCTCTTTTTTGAGCATAATATCGTACATGCAACATTCAGTTATTCGGTCCTTCCGAATTTTTACCCCCGGCGCAGATTTTTTCAGATAATGAGGCCGATGTTTTCTGGGGAAAAGCTTTCACAAGTAGGGCTGTTTCATCACGGTTGAAAACTTGCTCTTTCACAAGTTTTCTTTCCTTAATGATTTGTTCCATTTTTTTACGATAATCTGCTACAACGCTACTATAGTCACTTAGTTATTCACCCGAAATGTCTAACTGACAGCTGCCATGACGAGACTTAAATTTTCTAACCAACCAATGCTGGCTTTGAAACTGGAATCACCACCAACTTTGTATAAACCATTGTAGTTGAATAAACATTATCGTATCAAGATGTTCAAGTTTGACTAGTTTAATAGTTTTTCTAGCTTTTACGTTACAATCATAATTATCCATTTTCGAAACGTGATTTTCATATTTTCAGCGTCTCTTTTAATATCATTAACAGTTGTGCACCCAACGCTATAAATTAGTGCAATACTACACGCACTTTCCCCTTTCCGCAAGCATTTTATAGTTTCCATTTTCTGGGTTGAACCCAACACTATATCTTTAGGTTTTTTACACATGACGCACTCAATCTAAGCACACTGAAACGAAACTCACAAAAATCTATCACTACACTGAATAAGATTGTCAGACACTACACACGAAACTAGCAACATAAATGTTTGTCGTGGTCGATTAGTTTAGGAATGTGGCGCGTTCGCATATGATTGAGCGTGACTAATTATCTCGGCGGATATCGACGCCCAAAATAGAGTCAACTTCTAAAGTACAGTATAAGACGTACATTGTACGTCTTATACTGTACTCATACTTCATATATGTCTTGTACTACATAAATCCTGTACGTAGGTACATTTAATATTTTCGTATAAAAATGTACCGGACGGCTGCTAAGATAGCGCAGTTATTTGAAATAAAAAGGAAGAATTATACGATATGTAAACATATCTACTATACTTATATATATATATATATATATATATATATAAATGTCTAGCTCTCTCTGTCTGTCTGTGTGGAGCGCGTTTGTTGCTTTTTATATCTTTATATCATAAA
>WYDF02031696.1:0-12789 GCA_009867245.2 Adranes taylori
TACACAAGAAGTTAAAAATTACCAAACGATTCACAGAACATTTTATTTATGATGACACTAGCAATAATTAACCTCAAATGTCTAAGCAAGCATATAATCGAGTTCACAACTTGATATACCTAGGCAACCAATGTCACATTTGATACAAATAATGTAGTCAACTAAATAACCCAAATAGACATTGATTGTTCTTGCATTTAAATAATAAGTGACGACAAACACCAAAGTATACTTTAGCTCTTCTTGTAACTAATATTTATAAACATTACAATTGACATTGGTTCGTTTGTTGACCTGCACAGCAAAGTCGATTTATAGTACGATATTAGTTGTTATTGCACTAAATAGAACATACTTTGTAGACACCGTTGGAATGAAAACCTCAAACCCCGAAATTTTTGACATTGGTTCTTTTTGTACTAAGTTACAGAAATATGTATTAATGTATTATATATAGTAAAACTTTCTATGCTAGCATCAATAGTACTCATAGTAAACAACATATGGCCGACCACTTCCCGACTACTCACTACATGTAAACGTCAGTCTCTACGATACGCCATTTGCGTGAAGTGACTTATGCGGCAACTAATTGCAAAAGGCGCCAAATTGCTAAATTTAAATTTAGGTAATATACATGAAACTTTTTTTGAATCCTCTTTTGCTTCTCAATTTCATTAGTAACTGCAAAATATAGTGGATTTTTATTTTCGCACATTTTTAATTAATATATGGCAACCGTGATGGGCCCCTAGAGCTCCGGACTCTGGTGCAGTTGCACCACCTGCACCATGGCATAGTACGCCACTGTAAGTTGCCAAATTTGGATATTCTCCTTAACGATCTACTTGGTAATCTTGTTCTATATTGCAGTATCGTATACAATATATAGTGGAACTTTTATTCAAATTAATAAATAAATATTTAAATGAGTAAAGAAATAAAATGTTTTTGTAAAAAACAAGAAACTTGCAGCTGCCGTATCACAGTTTCAAAATACATTTGCTATCAAAGATATTAAATGTTTATTAATAATTTTAAAATACTTACAAATTTTTCTGATTATTATATATGAAGCGGAAAATATGATTTATTGTCTATGGAACAATTATATGTTCAGAAGTCTTTCAAAAGTTTTGTAATATATTTATTCGACATAAACACCGTTGAATTAATGATTTAACTGGATTAGTTGATCTCATTGTTCATATGCTATTTTAAATCACAAAATATTATTTATAGACAACCCTTATTTCACTATTAATAATTTTAATTTAACAAAATCCTAGTACTAAAACTCAAATTGTTTGTTATTTATATTTGATTTCATAAACTATTGTACATTAAATCCAAAACAATGAAACACAAGTATTATAAATAATGCACATGCATTTGAGGAAAGCTCTAATATAAACATGTGACGGATTTGGCAGACAATAAGTCATACACCGGTTGTTTTATAAACAGATCGTAAAATCAAACAAGAAACAAGCACATTTATAAATTATGAAATCAAAATATGAAAAAAAAAACAAGTCATTCAAGACAAGAAGTTTACGAGGTTCATGCCTTATTATATAGTATGTTGATAACATCGATGGGTGGTATTTAAAGCCAGCGTCGCACTATTTCCGTGAGACATAATTTTCACCCTTCGCATTAACGTGTTTGTTATCTTGATAGAGAAAGATGGAGCAGCGTATAGACAGAGAAAGTTATAGCACATTGACGACGCGGCGCGACACGACGCTAGACAACCACCGAGTTTTCCATTCAGTGACTGTAACGCACTGTATCGTATTCGTATCGTAGGAGGAAGTAAAATGTGTGTGCGGTAGTAAGAAAACGAACAAACACGATTGCAGTCGACGATTGGCGATTTGCAGCGTCGCGACGGATGCGTCGGCTGTTCCTTTGTGCTTTTAACGTCCTATGGTTACCTCCTTCGCAATCTTTGTATATACAGTTTTCTTGATTTATTTTTTATATCGTACATTACAAATATATACAGGCTGGACAAAATATCTTGACGAGCAAGATATTTTTAATTTTCATAATATGAATTTAATTGAACTAGATTTTAGAACAACGTTTGTTAGTATTATTAAATTTAATTATAAATATTTTAAAATTAATTCCAAACTTAGTTGATGGCCCCATCGGTCCGTATTCCAGATACTGAAAGGCATTAGCAAATTCCCTGATATGATATGTTTTAATAAACATATATACACAAAACCAATAGCACTTCCGAAAATAATAGAAGCTGAGAAAAACTGACGAAATGCTATTTTTGTCTATTTTTTAATTTAAACCTTGAAAAACCACCCTTTTTGAGATGTAATGGTTTTGATGTTCTTTCAACACAAAGGGGATTGAATTTTTTTGAGTTGTGATACTTATGATATTGGGTTATTAGCAAAATAAGGGCGTTGAAAACGTTTAAGTTTCAACTCATCTTTTCTTTAATAGGTAAATTAATAACAGATCAGCGTTATTCCTTTATTTATTAAGTTATCAAAATTATTACAAATGTTATAAGAATAACTTCAATATTACAAAAAATAAAAGTCAACATATTAACATAAGTGAAGAATATTTTTGAAAAAAGATTATAATATGATTTGGGAATAATATTTCTATTTACAAGATCTTTTATATCTCTTTTTTTATTTTCCGCAATGGAATTTTATTTGTGTACGCGTGAACCAACGGGAGATCATCCTCAATCATTTCTGATGGTTTACGTTTTTTCATATTGCGCACATTGACTCTCTTGTATGATACATCTTCATAAGACGTTTTATAAAAGAAGGCATAAGGCTCTTCTTTTTCGACTCGCAGAACATTTATATCATACCACTTGACTTGATTTCTATCAACGTTCACTGTAAAATTAGTTCCCCATTGTTCTTGCATCATTTTCAAATCAAAAGAATTCTCATAGGTGCACTCATGAACCCGATATGGGGGGTCGTTCTTTTTTGCAGTTCGAATTAACGTAATATGTGGTACATAAATTGGGGCAGGACTTAAGGTATCTGTTAACTTGTTTTTCAATCACGCTATGTACGTTATCGCCCTCATTGTGAGAGTGACCACGTATGAGGCATTTGTGCGTAATACTACGAACTTTTGAATTATTTTTTACAGCATGTGAATATGCAGAAGCAGATATTGGATTTTCTGCTATAAGAAACAAGAGCCTGATCTCTATTGTTACTCTTTTCTAATAACATGTTAATGTGTGTACAGCTTACAATTTCTATTGCACAGCGTTTTCCTTCTGTTTCATTCCAGAAGTAACAGTGAACATTCTTCGCATTTAAATCACTTATAGTTAAATTGAAGCAGTTTATTTTACTTTTATAATAAAACGAGGAAGTTTGGCCTCTGGGAATTGGCATTACCACCTGTAAATCATAAACAGCTACCTATGACCCGTTCGAATTTTTCTTTACGATATAATTCCTCTTGATGGAAGTTATAAGCTTTAAGTAATGGCTTTTTGCCCTCGTCATCGGCATTCTTAAACAACTCGCAAAGATCGCATTGGTCTTTCTTCGGTACATGAAATTAAATATTAAAGTCACCTCTAAATATACAATTGAACATAGCCACATTTGCAAATGGAAGGTTCTGTTTCTCACGCCCTTATAATCACGGAATAGATCTGCTAGACATGTACTACTGCCGATAAATTCGCGAGATGTTTGAGCTCTTAAATAAAGTAACTCAACTCGAGGAATAGCTTTAATAAAATCTCTTACGCTATCTTGGATTTCTGGATTAACCGTGGATTGATTATCATGTTTTCCCCTGATGTCAGGTTGAAGGAATCCGGTATCAATTTTGTTCTATAACGCTGTGCGTATAGGTCTATCGTTAATATTAAGAGTAGATTAAAAAATTCAGCCAGATTAAAGCTGAATTCAAATTTCTTAAATCGTGGGTGCTTGAATATTGATATTTTGGTTGTATATATTCGGTATCCACTACAATGAACTGTCTTTGTCTCTGTAAATCACAAAAATGCCAATAACAAGCTAAAATTTTCTCTCTTGTCTCATCAATTTTTTTACTACAATTCAGCCGACATTTTTCTCCACACGGTAGACGTAATTTCCTCTCAGGAAATACTTTTTTAGATTTCGATGTCGATATGTAGGCTATTCCGGAATTTCTCAACAATTTAACTCTTTTATATGCCCAATTGTAACTGGTGAATTGACAGACTCTTAAATCATGCATGTTGATGAACTTCCAATAACATCAGTTACTTGCTTACAGCATTGTATTTTCATTTTTTTTTATTGTACGAGCCCTGCATATCGCAACCTGTCATCAGATTAAGTCTTTTATGTTCTTCTTCTCTAGCAACTGAAGTCAGATTTGTTGAATTGTCTTGAATGAATGAATCATAATAATGCTGCATAATCTACAAGAAAAATGTATAACTTGATGTACTGAAACGTTTCAATTTTGAAATGTTTCTAGTTTCTTTGCCGAGCGTTCGAACTAGTTTCTTTTTACTGAAATATAGAAGTGGAAAAAATCCACTTCTTCGTCAAAAATGTCATAACTCGAAATGCGTTGATATCACTTTTCAACAGTAACACAACTTAAAATAAAATAACACAAACTGTTTATGTTTACCTTAATCTAATAAACTGACACAACTCCAAATGAAACTGATTATTTTTCAAACTTCTGGCACCAAAACTGTCTTAGCTCAAAATATTACTCGTATAGTACAACATTTTTACTGCATGTACGACACAACTCAAGATAATACACTTTTGAACATTGATCCGCACAGATGTTCACGATAAAGTTTAGACCATAACTAAAAATATGCTAAGATAGTAGGGTATTTTTTGAGTTGTCACTTAAGAAATACTAGAGCGATATATCAATATAGGCATAATAGCATTAATAGAGGAATTTTAATGATATCAACCTGTAAAATACAGCGCAACAAACGGCATTTTCTGCTTGTAATCTTGCATTTGCCGCTCGAACATTGAATTTTCCGCTTGTTATGTTCTATTCTACAAGTATATTAACAAAATTGCTCTATTAATGCAATTATGTCTATATTGAAAGTTTTATTGAAACTGCAGATAATCATATAATATTGAAATGTCGATGTCATGAAAATTATATATATATATATATATATATATATATGAAAGTAGAATTTAAATCTCCTTATCCAAACTGTGTATGCTATTATAATATAGCTAAATGATGCACTCAATCAGATTTAAATTCTACTTTAATATTTTATACAATTGCAAGAACGATGGATTGTATACATTTTCAATTCAACTTATTTAACTGGTAAATCCAACCAACTGCCATCAGTTGCAAAGATTGGAACTTTTGCTATCATAACCGTCTCCTATCGGTACAATGACAAAAATACACGCTTTTAAGCGACTATAGTAGACTCGAAAGACTGAGGTAAGGAAGTCAAACTGAATTGAAATAGTTACACACTCATGCCTGATGAAACCGCGAAACGGAAAAACAAGATCTTGTCGTATGATAGTAAGATTTTTCAATTTTGCAATTAAAATTACGTTCACACATATTAGAATAATGAGATTTATTCGGTGCTAACATATATAGGCTATAGTGATATAGCTAAATTATGCACTTAAGGAAATTTAAATTCTACTTTAATATTTCATACAAGAGCAAGAACGATGGCTTGTATACATTTTGTATACTTACAACTTATTTAAAGTTCCAATGATGAATTACATTTTATAGGGCATAAAAACCAGAAAGTGGGTGTCCCTGAGTCATCGAGTCATAGTTCGATTGTTTCAATTGCTCCGCGGGGCGATGAATGTGTGGATATTTCCAATATAGCTTGGTATTTCCATGCTTGGTGGGTGGCTATTTCCAATGGATATTTCCAACACACTCCAAGCACTATGGACTACACAATACCAGACCACAAGTTTCTGCAACAGTAAGAGAACCTATCCAATTTTCAAAATTATTTTTACACACGAGTTGGCTCAAGTAATAAAAGAAACGAACACACATTGTGAAATATGACTCTCTTTGTTCTTGAAAAGTGACATAAGTCTGATTCGCATTTTTGCGGACAGAAAGCTGAAGTGTTGTTTTTCTATTGGTGATACATGTTTATCCATGTATTAAGAAGAAAGAGCTACAGCTACTGTCCAAGTCCGCGACATCATTAGCACCACAGTGATGTTGCGAAAAACGTCACAATTCGGTAACTCGGCAATTCGGTAACTTGCAAGTTCCCATTATAACTAAAGAAAAACATAACTCGAAAAATGTCGTTTTTCTCATAAATGTGTACACATCATAGGAGATATATTTGTTTGCTTTTGGCAAACTTATGTTTGAGTTATGTCTTATTATTTTTGTTAACATTCTGATGGGTTCTCTACAATAGGATACTGATGAAATAAATAATTTTTAGGCTTAGCCGGGCAGAAGTAATCTTGCATTTAGCAAAGAGCAATTAGTCTACTTGGAAAGTGCAAGGCGTTAAAAACACTAAACTGAGTCAACCTAGAGCTAAGTACATCTCTTTTATTCATGAAAGTTTTAGATTTGAAATAAATATAACACAATTTTATTTTTCTTTATGTTGCAGATTGTAGAAACAACACAAACCTTAAAAATCATAGCAACTGAAATGAGAGATTTTACGAACAGCGTTGCTTTTCAGGAGGAGGCCAAAGCTGCATAAGGCCTTGTAAAGAAAAGAACAATAATATTGGGGGCTTTGACCGGACACTCTGGAAACCGGTGATTTCAAAGCGAAAATGGAGTGCGCAGTATTTTCAGTTTAGAGGAGTATTGTAGAAACGAAGTCTGCAGTACAAGAATCTAAGGAGACTAAAACCATAGTACTTGATGTGAGCACTCTTCCAGTTGTATTATGGGAAACCGGTGCTATACTGAATGAACTTGACGAAGCCACTGTTGAATTGAATGTTACTAATAAAATGGAGTCTGCTGTACTCTGTGATCCTGATGAGGCTGAACCTGCAATGCCTTGAAATTCTGATTAAACTGCACCAGCTGTACTTTGTAATTATGATGAGACTGAGCTTATTATATCTTGAAATACTAACAAGACAGAACCTGATGTACTACATTTTAATCTTGATGAGTCTGAACTTGTAATACTTTTTAATCCTAATGAGACTGAACTTGCAGTGTCTTGTAATATTGAGAAGATTCAACCTCCTGTATCTTGTAATCCTAATGAGACTCTAATATGCATTTGAATTCTGATGAGACTAAACCTGCTGTACCTTGTAATCCTTGTAACTATGACGAGTCTGTTAATGAAATGGAACAATAAATTGAAGATTTTGACTTTAACTTAGTAAACACCACTACATGTAGTGAAGAAAGGGCATGTTCTGGCAGCGCCAATAGAGAAAAGTAAAAGAATTTACTACCTTGAAGCAGAAGGACAAGGAAATAATGAGGCACGAAGAAAACTGGACTAGAAATTAGGCGAAAAGATTAAAATGTTTAGAAACGAGCTACAAGTCAAGTGCAAGAATAAAACAAGTTGTACCTGCTAAAGAAATCTTTGTGGGCCGCCTTGTGGAACTAAGTGCATACTACAGTGTAAGACAAAAATAAGTTTGAAAACAGACGCTAAATTTTTCTAGGCTTCTGGGACTTGGTAAACACGGAACGTCAACGAATTTCATTTCGTCTTGTATGACATCCATAACACCTCAAATCCTATATCCAAATGTAAACAGGCGACAAATGAACAAGAATGCTTTTTTCCTTTGTTATTAATAAAGACCGTGTAAGAGTGTGTGACACTTACTTTAAAAATATCCTGTCCATCACAGATCGCCCTATGAAAACAGCTCTTGGTAGGAAACCTACGAGTGTCTTTGAAGAATAATGTGGCAAGCATGACCAGCATAAGACAGTGCTTCCGCAAGTGAAAACTTCTATAAGGAGCCATATTGATATAATTCCAACTACTGAAAGTAATTTCTGCAGAACCCTAACTAAAAGGAATTATATTGATGGTAGTAAAACAGTGAGAGACTTCTATCGGGATTATATTGAGGAATACTGAGAGAGAAAAATAACATCGGAAATGATTGAAATTGCAGAAGGACAAGTATAACTTCTCCTTCTACAATTCGAAAAAAGATTATTGTGAATTTTGTACAACGTAGGAAAATTCAAATTCTGAATAGAAGCAGCAATTAGCAAAAGAAATAGATAAAAATTCTGATGATAATGAAGTGATTGTTTATCACCTTCAAGCAGTTCTTCCTTGTCCAATTGGCCAGAATTCTTCTCTTTATTATGTCAGCAAACTTAGTGTTTACAATTTAACAATAGTCGACTTGAAGATAAAAATGGCACATGCTATGTCTGGAATGAGTCAGACGCAAATAGAGGCTCAGTAGAAATAGGAATCTGCGTTTTGAAGTTCTTTGAAATGCTAAATGAAATTCAGGACAAAGCAACAAATGCCGTATTCTATAGTGACAGTTGTACAGCCCAGTAGAAAAACCAGTATCTGGTGAGCCTTTATGTTTACGCTGTGAAAAAAGTTAAAACGGATAAATTGGAATACAAGTACTTTATTACTTTAAGACTTTATTACTTACTGGTCATACTCAAATCGAAAGGACTCAGCGCATTTTATGATTCAACGCAAAATAAAGAAGCACGTATTTCAGGTCCACTTTTTATCCTTGAGCAGCACTACACTCTCATAAGAACTGCAAAAACATTGGGATCCGCCTATATTATGAATTAACATACATGAACTTCGTTGACCTGAAAAATTCAGCAAATAAACAGGGAATTAAGCCTATTTCAGGGAATCAAAAACGTTCAAATGTCATTGGATTATATTAAGATTTTATCCACGTGTTTGTAATAAAAATATTTAACCATACAGTATCATTGGCATCACTTTCAACAGAACATTCAATGGGAACTCAGATCTATACAATATCCTCTCCAAAGGTACGTAAACGCGCTCCGCGCTTTCTCACGCCGAGTACACTTCAGAAGCTGTCATCCCAAAACAGTGCTTCACACTTACATAGACTACTGAGTAGTGTACAGAGTCACAATTAGTGAATGTAGAACACTACGAAAAAATGTTCACTACTATATAAACATTGCTCAGCTGAACCTTTCACAAATTTTTAAAATCTATTCATTTCTTCTAAATCTTCTAAATATATTAAAGACCACCCGCCAGCTCGAATAATACAAACTTTGTAGGAATCTCTTCAGGATCTCTAAGTTATCCTTGAATCAATCCCGCTTTCTCAAATATGATTTATAAAAACTAAAAATACAAAAAAGCAAAAGATATACAAAAAGAGAAAAGCAAAGAACACCTCTATTCATATTTTAGGTAAACAGTCTGGCGCAGCCAAGCAAAAGACCAACCAACAAAGTCAGGTAACCCCATTTAACCAATTCCGCCATCAGTTGACTATGTTATGGCCAAGGGTTTTGCAGGTATTCCTTGGGTGTGAAGCGAATACTATAGCGTATCTTGCTTGGAAACTATTTGCTTACTAGAATACCTATCATTTATTCACTCACTAACAATCACTAATAGGCTGAATAGGATGATAAATCCGAAAGCTTCCTTTAAATAAATTCTCTTATCTCCCTGTTTACACAATTCCAGTGGGGAGAGGGGGTGGAGTTTAGTGGGATACGTACAAATCCCACACAATTGCGTACACCAGGCACCTCTTTTCACCTCTCTCAGAAAAAAAAACATCCGCTAAGTGGAGGTTTAGTTGAATATATTTTCAAATGTTCCCTTCAAACATCAGTTAGCATTCAACTTTAGTGTTTCACATAGATCTTGAACGTTGTTTGTTTGTTTGTTAGCTCAAAATCCTTGAGGAAAAATCACTTATATTTACGAGAAAAAAAAAGTCTTGAGTGAGTAAAATTACAATTTGAAGATAAACGATAACCCTAGTACTAAAATAAGCTTTCGGATATTGTGTATACGCGACTTCGAAAGCGGCACGCTTCTTTCGACCACACTTTAATCATGATGAGAGATACCGGATGGACTATGAATGAACATTAAGCATCATGCATTTACAAACAATAGTGATGTGTAGATAGTATTTCGGAAATGAAATTATGTACGTGAAATGATTATCAACTTTAGATTATGTAATATTTTATTGCCCAAATCCATATATTCTTATTTGTATATTTCTAAATGTAAATGAACTCAGTTTAAACTATAAGTACTCGGTTATTAAAATTATACTATGTACTGATATGATCTAGTGCCAATTTTTGGAACAGAAAACGGTTTCTTTATCATCTTTAATGATTGTCTCTACTTGCAACGTTTCTATAAATCATCAAAATCATCTGTATGACGTTTAAACTAAAAATAACAGTTATATTTATCGTGTCGTCCCATTTACGTACGTCCTATTTGCATACAAATAATTTTTAGTCTTATTTGAGTACAAGAGTACTTAGGGACTGGTCAGGTATAAATAGTCCTACTTGCGTACATGTTATATTTTAGCTAATTATTGTTCATTTCTTCGTAGAAATTAATAATTTTGCTCGTTATATGTATAAAAAGTTTCTACCTGACACAGTCAAATACCTGACTGAAATAGGGAAGGGGTGAAAACAAGTAGGTACTTATAAAAAGAGTCTTACAAAAATTTCTTAGGAAACACGGGGTGCAATACTTAACTAATACTGTGAATTAAAGCAATAATTAAAGCGATTTTGGATAGTTATCAGTACCGTCAGCATAAAATAAATAATGAGGATGTTGCAAGCTAGTTGCTAAAAAGATAAAGGAGATGGGTTCGTTAACGAAAAAAAAAAACCGCATAAATGTTGAGGAACATTAAAAACGAAAGAAAAGCAATTTGTATTGGTTACGCAACATAGGTATAAACCAAATGTAGCAGAAGCCGAAATAAAAAAAACTACAGAACAGCGCCAATAAACGAGTCCGCGAAACTGACGATGGTGTTTCGAACATTTATCGTAGTAAAATGGGTGTTTTGTTGGAGCGTGGTGTAACAAAGTTACTTGAAAATAATTCGGGACAGCCGATTAAGGTTTCACGTATAAGAAATGTCTGTCCGTATGTATTAAGAAATAAATAAATACTGATGGGATCTTTTTCCTATCCAATTTTGAAAATAAAGATGTGATAAAGAAATGTTAAGATAAGTAAATAAATTAGGTAATTAATTTAGTGTAATAAACAAATAAGAAAACGTTATTAAATATTTTCCGCTTTTATAATAGTTACGTATGAATTATTCGATACGATATGTATAGGCGATACGTATAGGATACGTATTCAAATATTCGGCCTCGATATTTCGATGGCCTAGGTGTCTACGAATTATTTAATCCGGCACTGGTTTTCATAGTTCGCGATACAATATACATCAATATTGGGACAACAGTAGGGGTAATGGACTCGAATTGTGTTAACTTACAACTATCAGTGAGAAACGGTTTCATTTCTTAATAAGATTTTTATTAAAATATTTCAAAAATGTTATACACCAAGTGAATACGTCACAGTTCATGGGAAGTAATAAAGCAGAAGAGCCAATCCAAGGTACAAACATCTTACTGGAGATAACTGGATCTCAACTGCACAGATTGCTGAATAACTCCAAATAGTTTATGTGGAGCGATTCCGAAAAAATAAAAAAAAGTTACCTAAAGAATATTTGCCTCATAAAAAGAGAGAAGCTAACACAGATGTCAAATGCAGCTAGAAATACGTGACGATCGTCCATGGTTTTATTATATATCATAATAAGGATTAATTCACTATGTATTAATAAATGCAAAAAACAAAGAAGAACAAATTCCTTGAAAATATTGCATGGGAATTGATTAAACTCAAATTACTACAAGGTCTGAAATAGATAACGTAAGAATAGAGATCAAAAGACTTTAGGAATAGCACCTATCAACGAAGGGATTGTTGAACTACGAGAAAATAGACTTCTATCGTTGTTAAGAATATAGTCTTTCTAGGAGTAGGGCAACAACAAGATTTTGTTTGAAATGTGGACACAGGACAATGGATGTGCCCCGAACATTCAAAGAGGTGTGCTTTCGCTTCTATAAATAAACATTAACGTTATCAGTTGGAATAAGTCTATAATGTGTATAATGTAGCTATCAGATACATGTATGCCATTTTATTTTATATAGTTAAATATATTGTCCCGCTTCAAATTTTCACAACATGGAATTAGGCTAGTCTTTATAATCTGTGTTTGTTGTAAAATCAAAATTTAGAATGTGGGCGTAGCAATAGATCAAATAAAATTCCACTTTAATATTTATTTAAGTCATATAAGATGCTTGCCTATTTGAAATTGTGAAGCAGCTTTAGAGAAGAAAGTTTGGTCCATACGCAAAAAAACAAAGAATAAAAATAAAACCACTGGATTGCTCTAATAATCTATTTCACAAATTAATTATTTATTATTCTGATAATAATGATTTAGAGGGCCAATAAATGGACAAGTTGAATAAAAGAAATATTAGTCTAAATGGATTGTATTGTAATAAACATTTACACGAATACAATTAAGCTTTCCACTGACATGACAAGAAATATACAATTTCCCTAGTAACATAAAAAGGATTTATTTTTGTATGAGTATGGTATTCCCGTGTTCCCATATTCCTGTGTTCCCATATTCCCTCATTCCAGTGTTCTCATATTCCAGTGTTCCCATATTC
>WYDF02031707.1:0-12789 GCA_009867245.2 Adranes taylori
TGGTAATTTAACTGTGACTACAGATTCCTGTACCATATGCATAGCTTTGGATAATTCAGGTAATAATGCTGCTGTTTGATCTGATTTTTGTGTTGATGCAACTATATTTTGTAGTACAACTGAGAGATTATCTAAAGGTTTTTCTAATACTTCTAAAGCTCGTTTACTTTCCGAAACCAGCTTAGAAAATTGTTCATCTAATGAACTTATCACTGGTAACAACTCAATAATTCCTTGCAGAGGTGTTACATTTATCTCTTCAGTTTTAGTTTGAAGAGTAGTTAAGTTTATCACTATTTGTTTTAACGACAACTCTAAACGAGGAAATGGTTCCTCTCCTAATACACATTTTTTCGTTATTAATGATAATTCAGCTGAGAATGATTTTATGCAATCTTCAAGTGATATATTTTTTAGTTTTGGAATATCAATTTCTGATAGACATTTTTCTAAAACTAAAGCTGTTTGCGCTTGCTTTGCTTCATTTTTTTCAATGATTGCGTCCGAAAATTGTTGTAATGGTTCTGTTATAAATTCTAAGCATTTTATCTGAGTTGGTGGACTGAGTTGCTTCTGGTGGACTACATTTTTCAAGTTTTGCAACAAGTTGGTTGCTGATTCGCAAAATTTGATAGTCAAAATTCCGTTTTGAGATTCAGCTGGACTTGAAGTTTGTAATGATATTATTTGGAGGGGAACTTTAAGTTGTTCAAGATATTCTTTTTCTTCTGAACTCGCAATGAACATTTCCACTTCTTTTTGTACTTCAAATAATTCCGCGTTCAATGATTTTAGGCAATTATGGATTTCTAAGGATTGCTCTTCTGGCAATGTAACAGTGATTATAGTTTCCTGTATTGCATGAATAGCTTTTGACAATTGTGGTAATAATGCATTTGTCTCATTCGCTTTCTGAGCCGATGTTACTATATTGTGCACAACGGCTGAGAAGTTATCTAAAGGTTTCTGTAATATTTCCAAAGCTACACTAATTTCAAAAATTTCCGTAGCTTCAGTAATTTCAGTAGTTTTAGACATTATGTTAAGTTCCTGGGGTCCTGTTGCTAGTTTAGAAAAATGTTCTTGTAATAAATTGAATGTAGGTAACAATTCGGTTAGACAAAGAATTCCACGTAGAGGTGTTTGTTTAATTTCCTCAAATTTAGTTGGAAGCATTGATATGTCCATAACAACTTGTTTTAGTGGCATTTTTAGACTAACAAATGGTGTTTCTTGTTCTTTAATTAACGATAATTCAGCCGAAAATGATTGGAAACAATCTTGAAGTGATACGCTTTGAAGTTTTGGCATTTCCATTTCCAAGATGCATTTTTCTAAAATTAAAGCCATTTGGGCTTGTTTTGCACTATCCTTTTCGAGGATTGCTTTCGCAAATTTTTGTAATGGTTCTGCTATAAACTCCAGTATTTGAACTTCTACTGGACTAATGAGTTGATTTTCTTCCACCGTTTTCAGTTCTTGCAATAAATTTTCGGCACATTCTCTCAACGTTGTACTGAAAACGCCTTTTTCTGATGTTTCTTGAGATGCTGCTACATTAGCATGCATAGATTGCATTTCTATTGATATTACTTCAAGAGGCATTTTAATTTGTTCAAGAGCTTGAGATATTTTTTCGGGTTCTTGTAGATGTTCTTGAATTTCTAATTGTATTACACCTAATTCAGCATTAAATGATTTTAAGCTATTTTGAAGCTTTGAGCTGTGTTGCTCAACGGAAACTATATGTTCTTGCACTGCTCGAATCGCTTCTGATAATTCTGGTAATAAAAGGCATGTTGTAGCTGGGTTTTGAGTAGATGCAACTATATTTTCTATTACAATTGAGAAATTATTTAATGGTATTTCCAATACTTCTAAAGCTTTTATTGGTGTACTTTCTACTTCAGCAGTTTGTTCTTGTAATGAACTTATTATTGGTAACAAGTTAGCAATGCCTTTCAGTGGTGTTGCACTTATATCTTGTAGTTTACTTTTAAGGGATGTAATGTTTACACTTAGTTGTTCTATAACAGCTTTGATTCGTTCATCTTTTGATTGATCTGCAATTTTGGACAATTCAGCGCAGAATAATTTTAAACAATCTTGAAGTTTTGGTAGATCCATTTTCAATATGGTTTTTTGTAAAACTAAAGCTGCTTCACCCTGCTTTACTTTGTCTTTATCAGAGATTGCATCTGCAAATTTCTGCAATGGTTCTGATATAAATTGCAGATATTGCGCTTCATAATTTTGTAATTCTCCTTCTACTGTCTGTATTGTAGTTAATAAATTTTCTGCAGATTCAGCTACTGTTATAGGCAGAGAGGTTTCTGGTTCAATTGATGTGGAATGTAAAGTCTTAATTGCTATTGATATTCGTTCAAGAGGAACTTTTACTTCTTGTAATACATCTTCTTGCAATATATTTTCAATTTCTCTTAACTCCGCATAAAATTTATCTAATGTTGCATGGAAAATGTCTGAGTGAATTTGTTCTAAATTCTCTTTCAAATTACATATAGCTTTGCAAACTTCCAGCTTCATATCTGCGAGTATTAAAGGTTGATCCAAAGCTGCAAATATATCCGATGTCATTTTATTTAATTGATTTAATGGTTTGTTTAAACTATTTAGTTGTACAACGTCTTTTTCATCTGCTGTTTCCAACATAGTTTTTAATTCACATATTATTGGGTTTAAATCCATCAGACTGAGATAAGCATGTGAAGATTCATGTTTTCGTATGTTAGAAATTAAAATAATCAATTGGTTAAAATTATTTGCTAAATTACTTTTGTTTCCAAATAATTTAACTAAGTTATCAATTGCTCTGACAACTGATACTATTCTTTGAAGATCATTAGAATTTTCTTCCTTGGAAGCCATGCTAATCTCGTAGTGTAAATTTTGTGATAATGTTTTGAACTTGTTTGTGAACTCTTCATTTATTGGATTGATCGAATTACTTCGGTTAATCCTTTCGCAAGTATCTTCTAATTCATTAAGTTTATCTTGTATATCGATAATACCTTTTAATGTATTAATTCTTTTATTTAAGGTATTAATAATTTCCATTACTATTAAGGAAAATTGATGTTTTTCCTTACCTAGCGTTTGATCAATGATTATATCCGAAATGGCCAAAACATTTTCTTCTAACGAATTGATTGTTTCTTCGACAGCTTTTTTCACATAAATATGATCTTCAATATTTATAATACATTTAATTATCTTCTCTAAAGATCCACTTAAACGTTTTATGATCGTTTCTTGTTCTTGTTCCAAAACAGTTTTAGAACAAATATTAATAATTGTGTGTTTTAAACTTTCTAATGGAGTCAAATAAGATTCAATACTTGTTGCTTCTTGAAAATTAATATCCATAATATTTTGTAATGCTTTGCTAATATTTTCTAATATTGGTATATCAGTTTGCATTAATTTGGCTTCAGCACATTCTTCTATCTTTATTAATAGTTCATGCAAAGGCAACTGAAGCTTTTCAAATAATATTAAATCAGTATCTTTTTTATATTTTATAGTTAGAATGAATTTCAAGATTTCTTTTAAATATTGAAGAGTAACGTCTTCAATTGTTGTTGGTTTCTCTAATATGAGATGAGTGAATTCAATAGCTCTTTGTAATTCCCTTAATTCTGTATACTCTAAAGAAACAAGATTTGTGTGTAATATTTCCAAAGATTTATCAATACTATCTGGTTCCTGGTTTTCTACAATATTTGTGATGTCATAAAGATTTTCGGATATTGTTTTGATATGATTTACGGAGATTTGTAGATCTTGATCCATTAAAGCTTGAAGTGGTTGTTGCAATTCTTTAAGGACTCTTAGTTTTGTATCGAAACTGATTTCTTCTAATTTCTGATGTAAATCCTTAACATTTTGATCAAATTGTTTAAGACTTTCCACTTTTGCTTCTTCAAATGAGATTAATTCTTTATCAAGAACTTTATCAATAGTTTTTGATACATCAAGTATCGGTTCTAGAACATCCTTTACATGTGACTCCTGATTGATACTAGCAATCACTATTTTCAAATTTGTATCCAATTCCTTTAATCTGATTACATGATGATCTACACGCTGTTGCGGCATAATTTGTATAACATCATTAATATCTCTAGCACATATTGATATTTTTTCAATTATTTGTAAGTCATCTTGTGTTAGTTTATCATGTTTATTAACTAATACATTATCAGCTACAAACATTAGGGTAGCTATTGGTCGTGGTAATTCAGCGATTATAATTTTTAGTGATTTAATATTAGTTTTCTGAGATTGTGAGATCACTAATCTATGTAAATTTTGTATATCGCTTTGCAAGTTCTTTACTTCTTCCGGTATTTGCTTTACTATTGGTTGTGGCTCACATGTTTCCAAGAAACTCAAGATATTGATTATTAGCTTATTGATATTATCTCGTGGTTCTATTTTTAATAATGCACGCATATCCGTTAGAAGTTCCATTAAATCTTTACATTTATCTTTATCTAGATTTTCAAAATTGGATTTCTCGTTATCGTACAAAAAAATCCTAAAGGATTCTAATATTAGACTTAATAATCTTATAATGTCATCAGATTGTCCAATATTTGTACCGCTAACATTCAAATCATTCAAATTTTCTTTCATTGCATTAATAATATCCTGTTTGCTCATAAGAAGATTTAAATCTTCTAAAGCCTTTATGAGTCTTCTAGATTCTTCTGTAAATATATCTTTTTTATCTAATCCCGATATTTCTGGTATATTCTCAACTAAATTTATAACATTTTTAACAGTTTCTTCGAGAGGTTCCATAATTTGTTTAATTTCAGAATCGCTTTGGAGTACTTTCAGTCGCAATTTCTCAATGGACGCTTTAATCGTATCGACTGTTAAAGCTTCAGATTTATCAGCTTCTTCTAACTCTGAATTTGTAATGTAAATATTTAATTTATCTATCGTATTTTCAGCTGTTTCTAAAGCTTCTAATTCATTTTTATTTAGAACTTCTTGTTTTAAATTCACGCTTGATAATAATTGATCTAACAATGAGAGTGATATTTCAAGCTTCTCTAAAGCTATTTTCTTTTCTTCAGGTATTTCCGGATGAACCACTTTTAAAACACTTGCTTTTAATACATTTATTTTGTTTCTTACAGGTTCCAGTAATTCAGCTTTGCTTAATTCATTTTTGATGTGTTCAAATGCTTCTAACATATTACTTACTAGATCAGTTAAGAGTGAGTCCTCGGGTAATGTTAGAATTATTTCACGAGCTTCCTCAATTTGATCTTCTAAGTGTCCTTGATTTCCGATTATATCAATAATTGTGTTTGTAGCATCTAATAACTGAATTTCTTCTGTGCATAATGGTTCATTTCCTTTTTCATCAATTATATTTCCAATTTGATTTAAGCTACAAGATAATGTCTTAGTTATTTGAAAGTCTTGCGCTTTTAATATTTTTGTAATTATAGGTCTTAAAACAGTATCCAATAGCAATTCCTCATCAGGCTTCAATTCTTCTACAGCAGTCTTTGATGCTTCTCCAACTTCTGTGCCATATGTTCGTTCTCGATCTTTTATTAATGTTTGGCTCTCTACTAAAAAAGTCTGTTGCAGATTATTATCGACTTCCATTTGTTGCGTGCCAAATTCCTCAATGTTCTCATCTGTTAATTCATCATCAATATAATGTATAATTTCATCAACTTCTTTTACGAAAGGCATCTTGATAGTTTCAGCTGGTTCCAAGCGCTGTATAATAATTTTACAAATTCGTTTGATGCATGGATTTATATTTTCCAATGGCGATTTCTGTAGAATATGACCAGTTGTTATTACGTTATCGGTATGTTTCTCAACAATCTCTTTTACTTCGACTGATGCTTTGCTGCTTATAAGCTTTTCCACATCTGTGGCATAATTCTCAACATTCTTTAAATAAATCTCTTCTTCCGTGGTTAGTTGACTGCAATCCAATATTAATCTAGCTCCATCTTTCAAACACATTAAACATTCTCCAATAATATTTCCAATTGTCTCATCAGTAGTTTCATTCAAGATCTGATTTGGTTTTAGTAAAACATTATCAACTAATTGAGATATAGTAATAAATTCTACGTCTTTTTGGATTTGATTTACCATTACTAAAAACATTTCTAAAATTGATACTAAAACTTCATTCATTGGACTCATAGGAGATAAACATCGCAGATTTTGTAACATTCTTTGTAGCGTTTCAATGTCTTTTTTAATCTTAGAGGCACCCGATGGTTCAGCAGAAATAAATTTAATTAAATCTCTCAATAATTCTTCAGTCGTACTTAAAATATCTATCTCATAGTCATTTAATTTACTATCAATCAGATCATTAGTATTCATTTGTAACGCATATAATGTTCTTTGCAATTTTATAACACTTGACTTTTCAATACTATCATATTTAACAACTGCAACATTTTTAACAAGATCTTGTATAGCGTCCGATAGTTTTATAATATTCATCATTCGTTCTTGTTTTGCCTGCTCTTCATCCGCTATAATTCCACTTAAAGTTTGCTCAAACACGTCTAATATCTTTTCAACTGCATGCGTTAAATGACTTACATTGGAATTCTGCAGCACTTCAATCGAATTGGCACAGCATATCTTCAATTTCGTATGTATCTCTTCTGCTTTAAAACTTGGAAATTCTCTGCTAATGAAATCATTTAAATCTCTACAAAGTTCTCCTAAATTTGATAGTGTAATAATTTCTTCACTTGTTAATGAAATATTTCTGGGCATATTTAAAACCTCATCCAATTCCGGAACGCATTTATTTAAGGCATCCGCATACTTGCGTTTATTATCTTCTGCTTTTAGTAAACAACTTTCTAAATTTTGTATGGGATTAATCACATTTGAATCAATAAATGCAATATTTGCTTGTATTTTTGTAGTATAATCGATTAAATCAAATATACTTTCTTGCATTTTACTTAGAGGCTTCCTTAATTCCTCCAAAGTTGGATTTTCTATTGATGCTATTATTGCTTCCTGTAATAGAGTTAATTCGAATCTATTACCTAATGATTCGCTTCTATTAATATTTTCAACATACTCTTCTAGTTTCTGGATAAATTCATTTAAGGAATTCAATATTTCCGCACAAATTTCTTGACCTTCTAAGTCCACATTAACAAGTGACCGATTTAATTCCTTTGAAGCATCACATAAAGTTTCTAAAGCTGGTTTAATCTCTATTAAATGTGGTAATCGTTTTAATTCGGAACCTATTTGAATGATATTCTTTAAATTCGATGACATATGCTTTATAGATGGAAGTGATTTATCCCAAATTATTGTATCAATAAAATAAATAGTTGCTTTATTAAATTCCTTGATTGCGTTATTTATATATTTAATCATAACAGTTTCTGGGATGTTATTAACTACATCACAAAGAACCAATACTTCTTTCTTTAATTTATGTGGATTGAAATCTAATTTAGCTTCTTGTGCTATAATTTCTTGGACGTGATCTAAACAATTTTCTAACGGTATTATCATATATGTATCCGTATCCTTTATATCACTATTATATCTTTCTAGATTTATTACTTCAATAGCGTTTGATATTGCATGTTTAATTTCTTTTTGCTCTAGCTCCCTAATAGATTCATCAATTATGCGCAAAGACCTTTCCATCGATTCAAAAATCTCTTCTTTAAGATTCTTTGACTCCAGTTTTCTGATACTTTTATCTAGACGTCGTAATGGTTCATTTAAACATCGCACTTCGTTCATGTCTTCAAGAGAAATGAGCGATTCTTGACTTTCAAAGATTTTCGTTGTGCATTTGATTTTATTCATGCATTGTGTTACCTCGTTGGCGACTTGTTGCAGCTCATTCCGTAATTCTTCAGCAAATTCTGTCATTTCATCATCCAGGGCACCAATATTCACTTGCAAATCACTTATAACGTTCACTAACGCTCGACAAGATTCTTCCGTAGGTTGTTTCTCTTGATACATTATTGGTAGTGATTGTATTGTAGCTATACAAGTTTTAAGATCTTGATATTTTTGATTACTTGTAATGTATTCCTTCTCCTCTGGACTTTCTTCACCTATCAAACTTAATCCTCGTTTCTTTGTCCTTTCCTCAGTTAAATACAATATATTTTCTTTAACCTCACGAATTCTTCCTTTCAAAATAGAAAATGGTACAAATAAGTTAGTATCTTCCTCCAGTCTCTCATCTAGTATTATACAATCTTCAAGGATACTTATGCAAGCAATAAAATCATCAATAACATCAATAGGCATAGCATTCACTATTTCCATACTTTGTGTATTTAGCATATCGATGGGCTGAGATAAATTTTCAATTGCCATGAGCGCTTGTTCAGTTTTAATTTCGGAAACTTTGATAATAGTACTCATAAAATCTTTTTGTAATGAAGCTAATTGTCGTAATGCTTCTAGAACTTTTGTATCTTGCGTTTGCTTCTGCGCGAATTCAATATTAAATAGCAGATCCTGTATTGATCTTTGTAAATTTTCAAACACCAATTGGCCAACAGTTTGCATAACATCCTCTACAACTTCTTTAGTTAATTCCGGCTCTTGACTCATTGTCGAATGTTCCAAATCACTTACAGATATATTTTTACTTAATTTAGATAGAGAATTTATGATGTCCTCAACGGGATTTAGATATGATTCTAATTTATTAAATTTATCACGTCGATCAATGAAACGTTCAGATGGTAATTCTTCAAGGACTCTTTTTAATTCTTGTATTGGTTTTCCAACACGTTCAAGCAGTGCATAATGTAACTCTTGGCTTAGACTTTTAGTAGCACCAAATTTTATTGCTTGATTTTCAATAGTTTTAATCTCAACGAGTAAAGCTTTTATAGGACCACAAAGCTCATCATAGACATGTACTCTGAAATCATCTTCCATAAGATCATTATTCAATAACTGATCTTTCATACTAACGATTTTTTCTTGTAATTCAAAAACAGGTTCAGCAAAATTTAATAATACACTAATATCCTTATTAACTAATTGCTCATCAGGTTTATGCTGCAGCGCTTTTTTGCTATCCATAACGAAGCGTGCTTTATCCAAAGTCAATTGTAATTCCTGTATTGTTATAAGAACTTCTTGAATAATTTTAGATGGCGTTTGTCTACCTGGAGCCCTGACAGGTATCATTTCCTTTTCAAGAAGAGTTATATCTTCCATTAACTCCAATCCCGTTTGAATCTTTGTACTTGTACTTTTCAAGATATTAGCACATGTTCTTTGGATCAATGTATGTTCTTTTCCTTGGATTTCAACGCATTTGCCCACAATGGATAAAGATTTTTGTAGGTCAAAAATGGGTGGTGCAATCATTTCGACAACGGATATCTCATTTAAATCGGTTTCTGTTGATAATGAAACTAGAAACACTTGGAGATCATTAATTGGTTGAACTATACTGCCTAATACTTCTAAACTTTTATTAGCAGCTGCTGAAGTAGTTTTTAAAATAGATTGCATCAATAAATCTTCCTCAACCTTTAATAAGTCACTACGTATGCCAAATAGTAGATCAGTTAATCGCCTAATAACATCCTTTTCATCTTCTTGAAGCTCAATCACTTTTGCTTTCTGCTCAACCGGATCAATTACTAAACCATCACCTTCTTCACCTTGTATATCGCGAATATAAGCTTCCTCCAACTTTTTAAGACTTTCCCTTGATTCATCCGAACTTTGTGATGAGTATCTACCTCGAAAGCGTTTCCTTCTAAACGCTCCAGTACTTTCATCTAAACGATTTACTCGTAAATCTGAGCCAATTTCGTGCGTAGTTTTTGGTGTTGGGGGTAATGATAACTTTCCGTCATCTGGTAAACTTGTTGTTTCTTGGATCGTGGCTATTTTATAAGCAGCCTCAATATTTTTAAGTCTTTTAGAAGAGTCCGTAGCGCTCATAAAATCATTTGATTCGCTTCCAATATCAATAATTCCAGCAATACTTGCATCAGTATTATCTGGAAAGCCATTATTACTGAAACTATGATAGGAACTCTTTTGGGAATCTGCCTTACGTCTTGGCGGACGTTTTGGTTTGTCACTTTGGTATGATTCGGGAGAAAATGGACGTGATTCATCTGTTAGAGAGAAAACTTCTTCGATATCTGCTTCAGTGCGTAAATCTTCCTCCGCTGATTGGAAATAATCTTCGGAAACATCAACTACAACTGCTTCGACCAATAAATTACCTGAAGTTGCTGTTTGTTTGATGAAACGCATCGGTGGTAACTCCACTATGTTATGCTCTAAAAAAGAAAATAATTGTAGCAATAAAATTAAAATTACGAAACTTTTATTGGCATATCTCAAAACATATAACAAACAATACAGTATACAAAATCAATATACAATAAAATCAAATTGCAAAAAACAAAATCATCAAATTCTAATGATATATCAAATCAAAAAACAAAAATCCTCATAGAAGGAATAAGGAACGGCAAAGCCCGCATTCTCTTTCCTTATCTTCCCTTCCCGTCTTGTCCTTCTTTTCACTTCTCCAACTTTCTCTTCTATTCTCTTCCCTTCTCTTTCCTCATCTTGTCTTCTCTTCCCTACCCTTATCTTTCCCCTCCCTCTCCCCCAATACTCATCCCCTTCTTTTCCCTATTGTTGCATTCTGTTCTTTCTCTTCGACCTTTTCTTTTCCCGTTTTTTAAAATTTTGTTCTACTTTTTTTATTACCTTCTTACATCGCCCTCCTATTACTCAAATATTATCTATTTTATCACCGATTTATCCCACACCAGATGTCTCATGTATACCTGCCAGTTTCCTGCCACCATTCTTTCATCCTCTGTCTACCCTTCTACCCTATTTCCTCACATGAATTTACCCAATACAACCAAATGTGATATTTTTTCCCACATAATCTACAACTTCTTTCACTATCATTCATCCAATACTTGTTACTCCTTTCTTCGCTTCCACATAGAAATGTTGATATTACCATCTTTTCTTTCATGCTCCATTGAGATCTAAATTCTCAAGCAAAATCCCCTCAACCTTCAAATATTCATATTTCCTATTATATCTACTTAATCTAATTCTTTCCTGCCTCACGTATAATTCTATATCCCTCGTCATTTGCTCAACTATTATCTCACAATTCCTTCCATCCAATATCCTCTATTCCACTCATACCTTGACCATCCAATCCTCTCATGCATTAGTCTTCTTTCTCTTACCCATTCCCTACTATCACCTACCCCATATCATTCATTCATTAATAGTTCATACACTTCCCTGACAATTCTCTCTCCATCATCCATCATTATTTTCCCTTCATATTTAATTATCTTCTTTAACCATGTATCCAACATTTACACTCACTCAATTCTTGTAATGCTTCTCACATATACTTTTAAAATCACTATTCACATTCTTATTGATTCACCAAATTTCTCTCCCCATACATATCGAAATCTTTTAGTTCTTTAGTTTTTTAGCTAACATTCTCACATGTTCCTTTCCTAATCCATTCGCATCATATACCCCAAACATTTAAACTTCTTCACACATTCTATTTTGTTGCCATTCATTATAAACTCATTCTTCCTACTATCCCTACCCCTTCTCCTCTCCATTCTTACAAACCATAACCTTTCACTTTTCTGCATGAATCTCCAGCCTTCTAATTATCATATATCTATTGACCCTTTCAATAAATAGCATCTGCATAATCTAACGACCAGATTTTTTCATTCCTCAATAAAATCTCATCGGACTGTCCATTTTTCAACATGTACAAGTCTGATACATAAATATTAAATAAATTTGCACTTAACTGACACGCTTGCCTATTACGTCTATTCATACTGAACCAATCTGAACATTCTTTCCTACTTTCACTCTAATTTTAGTCCTTTCATAATAACTTCTGAGTATACCTTCCTATAGAGACTGATGGAAGGTATGGAAGGGAGAGACTGTATGGAATGGAGAGGGAGAATGGACTGGTTTAAAGAAAGAATGAACAATATTGAAGAAGTGATCAGTGTTGCAGAAAAAATGTTGGATAAAAGAATGCAGAAGAAGGTGGGAAAGAGTAACGAAGGAATGTATATGGAGATTAATGTGGTATAGATAAAAAAGAAAAGGAAAGTTAGAGATATTGAGGAAGGCAAGGAATAGAGAGGCAGAGTGAGATGAATATACATGTCCTACAGAGGAGTGTATAAGGGACGAGTACTAGGCGAAAGAAAAGGTGAGGAGAAATGAGAAGGAGGAAGTTAGTAGACTGAGTAGTGAGATCGGAGAATGGAAATATATGAAAAGACGGGTTATGATTGGTGGTAAAAGAACTAGGTGTAATATAAATATAAAAGATTGGGAGGAGAAGTGTAGGAAGGAAGGGTTTCTTGAAAAAACATGGAGCGAGCATGTAGGGGAAGTCTAAGGGGATTCAACGAGGAAGGAGGAAAGGGAGATGGTTGAGATAAGTACAGAAGAGGATAGGGAAGAGATGAAGAAAATGAATAAGGGAGGAGCAACAAGTCAGAATAGGGGCCTGTGGATGTATGCGAATATCTAAATGAGAGTGGATTATGCGCGTTAGTAAGAGGAATGAATAGAATATGGAAAGAAGAGGTAGAGTTCCAGATGAACGGAAAATAGGAGAAATTGTGACAGTTTATAAGACAGGAAACAGAATGGTTGTTGGAAGCTATAGGGGAGTGATGGTAATGGATTGGCTTT
>WYDF02031718.1:0-12789 GCA_009867245.2 Adranes taylori
AAACAAACTACAGTATACCCAACAAAAATAGTCCAAAACAAACTGTTATTTGTGTTATACTAGTTATTTATGTTATTCTGTTATTTATGTTATATTTAGTGTTATACTTGTGATACTTGTGACACTTGCTGTGGAAAAAATATTTGAGATATTATGGAGATACAATCAAGATCTCTAAACCTAAACAAAGCATTTTCACATGTTAATCCATAGATGCCCAAGCCTTTTGAGCCACGACAGCTTTTTGAGTTTACATTTTGCAAGATGTAAACTTTGGAACGCTTTCCACTATAACAAGTCGTTTGATAATTTTGGCATAAATATAGTACTCCTCAATCCACAATGACAATTCATCACCTTGTAACTGTATATTGAGTTCATTGAATATTTTATAGAAATACGTCAAATAAGCAGTGGTATTTTAGGATATAATCAGTTTGATGCCAATCCAGCGTCAGAGTTTTCTAAGAACCTTAGCACAGAATCAAAGAAATTGTAAGGAATTATGTGTGAAACAGTCTCCACCCACAGTCTCCATCAGGAGTGCAACGATAACAGACTCAAACTTGTCGACTTTCCTATCGGGAAATATCTTTCAATTAGCAGCACTCATTTTCAACACAAAAACATAGGCAACATGGAAATCAATAGATGGAGTAACACTCAATCAAATAGGTCATGTGTTGATCCAGAGAAGGCATGCCATGGATATATTGGACGTTAGGGAATGTAGAGGGCCTGATGCAGATACTGATCAGTACATGGTCTTGATCAAGTAAATTGTTTTGATCTAGTACGAACGGATGGTTCGACGACGACTGTGAGAGAGCCGTGAGTGAATGAAATGAGGCTAGGAGAAAAATGTGCAAAGAGACACAAGAACAACCATACTAATTTACAACAGCAAAAGAAGAGGGCGTCAAGACCTTGTGCAGATACAAAAAGCGGGAGCTTGCGAAAAAGAGGTTAAAAGAACTAAGTGACTGCCACGACCAAAGACATATGATGAAACTTTATAAAAGACTCGAGGAAGTGAAAAAATAGTGGCAACCACACACAACTTTGTGTGACGCGATATTGGGTGTAACCTAATTAGGGATCCAGATGGTGTCCTGAAAAGATGGAGAGGTACTTTAGTGAGCTACTGAATGCTAATACAAACATCCAAGACATTCAACCTTTCGAGATAGGGAACATCACATATGAGAACGGGTCAGAGCCTACTCGGAACAGGATAGACGAGACCATAAAGTAATTGACCAATCATGACGCCGGAGGAGAAAACCGACTCCCGGCAGAAGTATGTATGGAGGTGCGAAACTCATCAATGAAATGCACTACCTTATTAAAAATATTTGATAAAGACAAGAAATGCCAGAGGAATGGAATATGTCAGTTATTGTACCTCTACATAAAAAAGACGATAAAACGCATTGCGGAAACTATAGAGTGATATCTTTGCTCAACATAGGGTCAAGATCTTCGCTAAAGTTTTCAACGAGAGATTAAAGGCTTATCCAGAAGCTTCTAGCGGCGAATACTAAAGTGAGTTTAGACCTAGAGGGTTGACGACAGATCAGATGTCTACTTTAAGGCAGATTATAGAGAAGTGTTATGAATACAACGTAATAGTCCACCGCCTATATGTCAACTTTAAAGACATCTGCGACAGTGCGTTTTGCTAGCAGCTCTACCCGAAATGCTGAATCTTGGTATATAACTGAAACTGAGACAACTCGTACGAATAACGTTGCTCCATACGAAGAGTAGAGTCAAAATACAAGTCAACAGACAACAGACACACCTGTTCAAGCCAACCTGTTCAACAGACATCTAGACGATAACGTGTGCTAAGAGAACGAAGCTAACAAAATCGTCAACAAGGAGAAGAAAAAATATATGATAAGCACAAGGAACTCAATCAGATGGCGGAACACTGGCAAATTGAATGGTACCAAAGTGTTGATGCATTCAAATTTTGGGAAGGATCCTAAGACACGACAACGAAGTACCCGACGAAATCAAAGCAAGAGTTTTAAACTTTTGATGAATAAACCCATTATCAAGCTGGTGGTCTTGTATGGTTCAGAAACCTGGACTGTCAGGAAAAAATAGGAGAATCTACAGTGCGCCTGGGAGAAGAAAACCCTTTGCAAGGTTTTTGGTGCTATACACTAGAACAATGAGTGGCTAATAGGAGCCAATAAAGAACTGAAAGACTTCTATAATGCTCCATCGCTCATAGCGCACGACTGGCGAAAATCTGTAATATACAGGGCCCGGTTTCTTACTTTACCAAAGTAAGAAAGTCAGAGGTGTGAAGCAGCAACCGATTTTCACTACAAACTTGGTTAAATAACCTAGCATTTAACCAAGTTTGTAGTTCTCCTTTCTCTTGATAAGACTTGTCCATAGTATTAACTTCAAATTCTCTTGTTATATTCGCTTCCAGATTTTTTGCAGATAATAGTTCATGATAATCTTTTTCTTTTATTATGAATCGTATTATTTGAGAAAGTTGATTCGTCGAGTTAAATAGATAATTGGAATGTCTTGAATTATTGCCCAAGTAATTATTCTGAAGATATGTGAGACTGGATTATAAGTCCATCGGATCTTTTACTGTCGACAGAGTTCATTCTTCAGTAATTATGAGTGGTTTTCCGCCTCTTGCAATTTATAATGAAATATCATAAAAAGCATGTTATCCGGCAATATCTTATTTAATAGATGACGCAAAATGTTTTGATACAGTTGGACGTTTAGTATACTCTTCTACTTAAGTGACTTCATTGTTTCCTTTGAAAATACTTTGAAAATATTTATGGGCTTCGCAAAGTGAGTCCATCAGTGAGTCCACAACACAAGCCAACAGTTGTTGTGATGTCGTGCTATTTGGAGCTGATTTCATATGAATTTGATGCCCAGAATTCAAATATGGCATTTGTTTTTGCCTGGGAACTCAAGTTTACTGAACACTGAATTTATATTATTATATTATACAAATATTGTCATATACAAAGATAGAGGAAAAGTTATCGATGACACCAACTAGTTACTGAACAGTTCAAAAGCTTCTTTTCCGTGACATTATTTTGGGACAGTGGGGTTTTTAACTCCTGGAGAAATTAGCCATCATATTTGCATCCCATCTTCCTCAGTTGCGGGCCTCCGTAGTTTTAATATCCTGGTGAAATTTTTTAAGTTGTTGCAAGAAAACTTGCAGGAAAACAGTTCTAAATGGCTGTGTAAATTGTGCATCTTAATACTCATTTTACACTCAAGGAATTTGAAATTGTTAAGCATCTTGTTTAACAGTTTAAGATAGTTTTCAGCTTTGCGTTCGCCCAGATAATTTCCGAAACTGCAACAAATTAAATCCAGGCTTTTCTATCAGGCCCATCCGTCGCATTTCCGAAGGCAAAATTCTTTATATGTTATCTCATTTGTGAATCGTCAAATATTCCTGCCTCAATTTTTTCCATACTTAATTGAAGCATTTTTTCCCATATATGCAAAGCATGCTCCGTTCTTATCAAGAGCCTTTACAAACTTTTTATTAAGTCTCAGCTTGATATGCAGTGAAGGAAGATGTTTTTCTCTCGTTTAACTAAAGGGTAGTTAATGACATACTTGTCCCCAAAGTTCATGTTTTCTCTCTTAGAACTTTCTTTTCTAATCCAGTGGTGTGTTATCCCAAAAGCACAAGAAGCAAGGATATTTGGTGAAGATTAGCGACCCGCCGCGGCATAAAAAACAATCATCATAGGTGATCAAAAATAAAAACACGAGGAAGAAATTCCACTTCCCAGGTTAAGCCTTCATCAGGGCGTCCATTGACTGGAGGGATAAAGGCGTTATAAGTACCTCCCAACGCCAAGTGTTATAACACAAAGTAGAAGTAAAACTTGTGTACTGTAACGTTTCTAATATGTTATAGGTTAAAAAAACTCCCATTTGTTCTTCCAGGCCTCCTAAACTACGCACATCCCTATCAGGCGTGTATGGATTTGCCCGAATACTGCTTGAAACCCTAGTTTAGAACCCGGGAACCCTAGTTTAGAAACTATGAAATAGTTAAAAGGTATTAATTTTTGTTCTCACAATGGTCATAAATTAATTGAAACCTTTCTTTTTTCAACCGTAGATAAAACTTAATCATTTACACGTTCCGAAGAAAATTCTGTTACCATCTTTAAGTCTGTGTATCTGTCAAACTATAAATGACAACGTGTTGAATATTTAAAAAATGACACTTGATTTTATTGCTGATAAACACGCAGAAGCGATAATTTTGTAACGAGCCTAATTTCGATCATGGAATTAAATCGTAACAGTGTGATTGCGCTCTATTTGGCTGGAAATTCACAACCAGCTATTGTTCGTGAACTGCAACATTTGAAAGTGAACATATCGCGTTACAGTGAACATATCTAGTGAACATATCGCGTTACAACTATACCGGCAGCGTTACAGATCGCCACCGATCCAGTCGAAAAAAGTCGGCAACAATCGGAAAAATGTAAATGCAACTGGATGCCAAAAAAAAATAAGAGTCGGAAGATGTATTGCTGTCGTGAATGCATAAACAATTCGGATTGGAATCGTTTAGATGCCAACAAGGCTCAGCAATGCCTCGCCGAGCCAAAGTGAACCAAGAGTGTTTACAAAAAAGTGTTTCACACTTCATTTCCGAGAAACAATAGCTCGCAAATTCACCCGATTCGAATCTAATGGATTTTTTCGTTTCCACTTTGTTAGAGGTCACCAAGAGGTATGAGAGTGTGAACGCTTTGAAAGCAGTTCTTCGTAGAGAATGGAGAAAGATTTCACAACGGCACAAAGATTCTTATTTTTAATATTTTCTGAGAATTTTAAAAATATAGAAGTTATGACACTTCGAATGATAATAAAATTTTCATAGGACTGTGTATAATGAATTTTCTATAAACATTTTTTCCAATATCATTTTAGCGTCCACAATCCGCAAACAAAAATACACGTACAAACTTCACTTTTTTTTAAACAAGTATAGAAAAAATAAATCTTTTATACTTCTAGACGTATTCTAGGAAATTTTCTTTTCATTTTCATAACACGAAATAAACTAAAACTAAGAAATTCTTAAAAGAAAATAAATTACTCTTACTTTGCTTTCTGTTGAACTCAGTTTTATTCGCTACGTGCAGAATTTTAGAATTCGTTTATAATGTCTTATCACGTAAACAGAGTAGAGAGAAGTAGTAGAATTTTATATTAACCTTATGCGAAAAAAAGTGGTGTTTCTTAAACAGAATTTAAGAAACAGTCTGAAACAGAATAGATCTCCATTGTGCTATTCTAAATATTTTCTTTAATTTCTTATGGTTTAAACAACGCCTAAAGTACATCCATTATAGAATTAGAATTTTTGATGGCCTAAGATCAACTTAGACTGTCAGTTCTAATTATATTTTAATCTATAAATTATATTCTAAGAACTTCAAACTGCAGTTCTATTACATTCGATAAAAACGTAATACTTCTTAGAATCCAAACGCAGGCGTTCAACAGGAAGCGCCTGCATTCCATTCTAAGAGGGACAAATTCAAGTTCATACTACTCTGAAGGTCTAGTTTAGTGGAGCGGGGATTTAGCTTATAAAGGGACATTACATTCGAAAGTTTGCAGTAAAACGATTCTAATATTTCTAATTAAAAGTTCCAATTAAAATTATACATATCTAGTCAATAAAACATGACATGGCATGTGATACACGTAAATAAGATTTTCTATTCATTTACTTAATTATATGGTGCAAGGGCTGATTGAAAGAATTAAATTGTTTTAAAGAAATTTAATTAATTTTAACTAATACCCGCTAATTAGGTCAAATATATCCAATCTTTATTTTTTATTTATAATTATGTTTTATTAATTTAAAATACTTTCTTAAATTGTACCCCTAATCAGTTTTAATACTGTAACGTGGAGATTTGTCGACGTTCCTGTTTAGGTTGATGTAAAAGGATTGGGCATTAAGTACTCACAAATAAGGTGAATACGGTAAAATAATTAAACGCCATAAAAGATTTAGATACTAAGATACTATAGATCTATTTTATGATCAAAGTACGAAGATAAATATTAGTTATTGATTATACCCTATCCTAATTAATTACATATTAAACAAATCAATGGTACATAGGAGCTATGCATGGGAATAATGTCCATCGACTGATGTCACATAGGTGTTATAGAAAATATTCTAGAATGAGTTAATAAGATACAAATTAATCATGACTAAAAGTATGCATATAAATATGTGGAAGAGGACCTGATATGTATAAAAACGGTTCACCCGCAGCAGTAAGAGAGAGTAATTTTGGGCATCCGCCAAACGTCGTAATATCCAACTAAGTAACGAAATAATAATCCGGAATAAAATAATATCAGAATAATAATAAAATAAAAAATAAAGTCAGGTCTAATTAAAGTGTGATCACAAATTTATTAAGTATTTTATTATGCATTCATCTAATGTAACGCGATACTTAGCATTAATATTTTTTGAGAATAATTCAGATAAATTAACTTGAGTATAATTTTGATGAATAGAGTAAAGTCGAGTTTAATTAGTAACAAGTTTGTTGATCAAGGTAAAGCTAAAATATAAATAAATAAGATAATGTTGCGTTACTCTAAAATAATAAATAAATAATTTGTGTACAGGGGCAAATTCTGTAAGTACCTAGTTTAACATTTCTTTGATGTAACTGCACAAATCATAAAGTCACTTTTATTCAAGTGATGATTTATTGTATTAATTGCAAAGCGTTGATTATTTTATTTTTCGTATGGGAATGAGTGGGCATGTCATTGGATTGCATGTAAACATTTTTATCGACCAATACAATGTAATTAAGTTTAATAACTGTTTGATTTCTGCTGCCTGAATTATTAAACATCATGACTATCGTTAAGGATTGACGTTACTAGTAATTACTCAGGGCCAAAAGACAGAGTTAGAAAACGGTATGTCCACCAAAGCGATGGTCCGCCCTCGTGTTTTGTTCTAAATTATGTGGGGCTAACTGGGGGATTTAGATTAAATCCTTCCGCATCAATTATTCAATTAATAACTTTGCTAGAAGTAGCTAAACTAAAGTGCTATTTTATAAAATAATGATGGAGTTAGGTACCTATAACTGTGAGTAAGGGGTTGCTACGCTAACCCATATAATAAGTCCCCTATCATCCATATCACGTCAGAGAATTCAACCCGCCGCCCCAGAAATTACGTTACAATAAGATATCGTAAGTTTAGATACTCCTCGTTCATCTGAGTAATAAGCCCCGTCGCTACCACTTTGTATGAGTTGTGACAATTTGGGCTTTGTACTGTCTTTTAATTTAGATATTACTAAATTAAAAGTAAAGATATAACTAAAGAAATTACTAAATTTAGATATTACTAAATATAAAGTAATAATATATAAGTACTACAATTTTTTTTTTAAATAACCAAACCTTGCATATTCCTGCCATTAAAATATTGTAGTTAAATTGTATTTAAATAAATAAATTAATTAAAATAAATTTAATTCTTTATAATTTATTATAATTCTGTAATAAAAGTTTAAAAAACCCCTTACTTGGGTACCGAATTATTATTTAGGGTATAGTATGCATAACCCTAAATAATAATTCGGTATAAATAATTTAGTAGGTGTACACGATTCATGTAATAAATAGCACATTTTACATTTATACGATTTGCACAACAGTATAGCCATTATAAATAAAAATAAAACTTACATTTAAATGGTACAACATCTAATTGTTGCTCTAACGTGCACCTTCCTGAAAAAATATAATTCATCACTGCAGAAAATAACTGTCAATGGGTGTGTGTGTGTGTATAGTGTATAGAAGAAAAGCGTAAGAAACAAAATATCCTTCTACAAAATGTTTTAATGCGATAGTGAGTTATGATACGACCACTAGCTGTACATTTCGTGTATTATAAAACTTCTAGACTTTACTAGAAGATGAGTTCATACTTATCGCACAGCTGTATCAGCAGTATGTAAACAGAATTCTGCTGTGTGCGATATTCGCCTCATGAACAAGTGTCGCTGGAAAATAAGGTAGTCTACACGCGCGTACGCGACGCGAATGAAAATAGTGACGTGTAAAACGACAATCTAAAACAGTAAAGTTGCCTCGTGGTGAATCCGAGAGCAACGGGTGGTCTACATAGTGCTAACAGAAAAACTGAGAGTGCACAGTGAGTGAACTTAGATGTAAAAAATTTCGACCTCTAACGCATATAGAGTAAGGCTTATCGAAGAAATGATGGAATATCAAAAGAAAATATTCGAAAGTGAAATGATTAAACTTAAAAAGGAACTAGATTTTTGTTGTAGTGAAGCAGATAATGAAAAACAGTGTCCACCAGAAGACTAAAAAGGGAGGACCCCTAACAAGTGAATCAAAGGTCAGAACAGGAACCTTATTTTTGATGATCTAGAAAAGGATAAAGAAGTCGCATCCTATCTGAAGTTGCAGTTTATAAGCAATAGGTCACCAGCAATAAAATGCAAAATAAAGTAGAAGCAGTAAGAAAGATTAAAGAAAGTGAGTTGTAGAATGCACTTATACTTGAAAGAGAAGATAATAAAAACATAATAAAAAACATGTGCAATGAGAAAGCACCTTGTCCAGATGGGATACCCACAAGAGCCATAAGAATTCTCTCCAGATCTAGTAATAAAAGTTTTAACCAACATTATCAATGCAATATTTAAAATAGAGTTACTTCCCAGAAAATTGGAAAATAGCTACCATAATGACAATACCGAAAAAAGATAAAGATCCTGCATTACCAAGCAGCAGGAGACCAATCAGCCTCCTAAATAGATTTTTCAAAATAGCGAAAATTGCAATGAAGATTCCTATTCAAGGCAGAGAAGAAACAAATACTAAATGTAAACCAATTTGGATTCCCCACTCAAGATCAATTTCAGTCTTTGTTAATACGTTTTTACATAGGATATCTACACCTCCTTTCCTTTCGTTTCTAACCTGTCATTCCTCGTAACTGTCCATCGTGGAATTCTCCAGTTTGTAGTCGGTTTGAGGTATGTTTCTGTTACCATCATTATGGCTATAACGCTATCCTTGAAAAATCGTTATAATTTGTCGGATTTTCTTTTTACCCCATTAATATTCCAGGTTGCCATATATATTTCGGTATTTTTCCCATGAATTAAGTTTTGTCGTATTTCGGGTAACATTTCGGAATGAGCTGCTTTAATTTTTTGCATGAGATCGTTCTCTATAATTATAAAGGATCGTCCCATGATGGGTGATTCCCTGAACACCTTAAAAACATATGCAATCGTACATCGGTACTGGATGTGCTCAAATTGCTGACATTTGAAGCATTGTTTCGTGCTTGTTGCTCTTCTCTTAGCTTCAGAGGGTATTTTCCAGTTTTAGTCCCTAGTCTCTTAATTTAATTAAATTTGTAGCCTTTCTCTTTTAATTCTTCTGTGTATCATCCACTTCCAAGCTTTCTGGGACTCCTCTTAGGATCAGTTTTAGCTCCTTCTCTTCTGGGAGCCTGATACATGTGATACGCTGAGTTCAATTTTTTCTAGAAGTCTTCTCAGAGTCCTGAAGCCTTCTGCATCATCAGTAAATGTTTTCATCCCATCAGCTGTGGATATTGCTTCATTAATTTTTATGCTGTTGAGAGCTGCTCCTTCTCTGACTTCTTTGTAATTTTTCGATTATTTCAAAACTATTGGAGGCGGTTTTTTTTTATTTTTGGAGCCTCTATGACTTGCTCTTCGCTTTTTCTCTGAGTTTTCTGTGACGTTAAGATAATTTCCTTCTCTTAAATTTCACTAGTCGCTAGTAGACATTCAACAAGTGGCTAATCTAGCACAAATAATATCAAAAGCCAGGAAGAAAAGTAAAACTGTAGTAGCAACTTTTCTGGATATAGAAAAAGCTCACTACCACGTCTCTATTAGGAGCATCAGTTTCTCAATATTTTGAATCAGCTTACTAGCCACTAGCCAGCTGATTGTAGAAATGAAAATTCGTCTTATAAATTATTTACTTATGAATGCAGCCAGCATTACACTTATTTTAGATGATATCGGAAATTGATATTTTTAATTATTATAAATTGTTGTTACAGGCATTCTCATTTAGGGTGCAGTGTGATGTACTGCGGCGCTGCCCTCTTTATATCATCGTCCCATAATGTGCGCAAATATTCTCTGTTTCAAAAAAGCGAACGCATTAATAAATTATAACGCTTCAAATCAGTCATTTAAATAACAGTTGGATGCACTATATGTAGCATTCTTTGTAGTCTCATCTTTATATATTTTATTTTATTATTTTATTTTTATTTTTTTCAAAAAAAGAATACATTTTTGACCTGACAACAGCGGGCATGCCATTTAGTTTTAATTTAAAAAGAAAAAACTTGCAAACAACGTTCTTAATATTATGGTTAAAATTGCCCTTTCTGATGATGTTTCATTTTGATGTTAAAATATTAATATCTTAATATTAATAAATTAATAATATTAATAAATTATAATGATCCTAAAACGATATCAACATAAGAGGCCTACAACTGTTACTTAGAGAAATATTATAAAATCTTAACAAATATCCATGGTTACCTAGATTAAAAGAGGGAGAGAGAGAGCTGTGTCTGAATAATATGAGATCCATATATCTAGTACATAATTGTGAGGCAGTCTTGCCTGTCTATTCTAATCCGTTGTTGCCCTAATCTGCTATTTAGTTACAGTAGTATTGAACTGAATGTGCGTCAAATTTCTAAATTAGATATAAGTACCTTACCCATCAACACTACAACTCGTAAAACCTGGGTCTTCACAATATCTTCCTTCGATACTGCTCGATCAAGAGCTAGTCCCCTACACTTCATAGGTAGTCTCACTTCATCTTCAACTTCATCCAGCCAGCTAATAGTCGACCTTGGTGTCTTCTTCCCTCAAGATGTGCTTGCCGCTTGTTTCCCTTCTATCCTCTTCAGGTATTCTCTTTATCGAAATCTTCTTTTCGTATGTCTACTAATACTGAAGAAAAGGGTAATTAAATGTTGCTCTTTTGTTGCTCGTAACTATAACTCAATCTAGTTACTATGGAGTATCCTTAGATCGGCGTGGTTTGGAGTAAAACGAACAGTTCTAATTCTAACGCACAGTTGATAATCTCGTTTATTAAAGATAATCAGTCGTGTTTATATACTACATCTTTGGTTATTAAAATACGTCATTTAGGTAAATGAATTGATATATGTGTACGGTCTCTGTGTACGGTTTTGCACACAAAGTTTGTTTACATTAAAATCTAATTGACTGTATTAATTGCAATATAAGTATAATGTTCAAAAAGATGACAATGAAATAAGTCCTGGCGAACCTTGCTTCTAATTGTTTTTAAATAATATTTCGATTTATGAACAATAGTCGTATTACCTGCATAAAATATGCATGGTTATGATTTGGATTGATTTTATCTAATTATCTGTTGATGAATTTTAATAAATTTAATATATTTAATGTATGTGAAAATCTCTCGATGAATCTTGAGTAACAAAGTATATAAATATTGCATTTAACATTTAAGTTGTTTAGAATGTTAATTCCATTGACAGTTGTCTTGTGAAATATACGGGAGTATAAGAACCGTAGCTCAAATCCTTCAGATATTCCACTAATTGACGTTAAGGTTGTTTTGTGAAATGTCTGTTAGTATAAGGACCGTAGCTCGTATCCTCCAGATATTCCACTAATTTCTCAATGAGTTTTAAATATTTTTAAATGTATTTAGTAGAAGCTTTAAGCGAAAGTATCTTGGACTCATCCTCAACATAACTTCTTCTTGTTACTTAACCCCTGTGTTGGCACAATGCAAATTGATTACCTAACAAAAGGTATTAAATATTTAAATATTTTTCTGTTGTTCAAACTTGAACAAATCCTATTACCCTATTACTAATCCTATTCCTAATCCTATTATACTATCTTCCTATTAGAATTTATACAGTATTTATGATGTTTCTCATACAAACGGTACAACTTTATATCATCTTTGCCAAATTCCATATTCCTGAAGTAGTCTATACATTTTCCTATACCGTCTATACAAATGTTACTCTCCTTCCTATATTTCCACCCCTCTTTTAGTGAGCACCAATGTCTCACTACCATGAATGACAACAGGCCAAATTATTGTTTGATTTGTTTTTTTTATCTTGCGTTAATCGTGTGTGACGTGAGGCGACTAAAATAATATCAATATCCTTGTGCAAATCAAATTTCATACGTTGTATTATCAAGATATTTAAAGTTATTGATATTTTCAAGAACTCCATTGATAGTTAGGGTATCTCCGTTTATTTTTTCACGAACTGATAGCATATACTTTGTTTATCCAATATTAACACTTCCCTTAATCCTACCGCAAGTTTTTCATATGCTGTGAACACTTCTTTTGGCGTATTTTTTCAGAATCATACGCTAAATACTGTTCCGCCTAATTTATAGGGTTTCTATCTCTATGAAATGCGCCAGTGATCGTTTTCACACATAAATGTTTCAGAGGACTCGTTCTCAACTGAAGCTAATAACAAAAGTACCTTAATAAGTAATCACCTTGCCCAAGCACTTTATTTAGTTGGTGGACAGCTACATTGTCTACATTGGACTTTTCATCGCAATGTGAAAGTGTAGTCAATTGTGAATCCGTAGT